>MU760960.1:105308-316652 GCA_026770625.1 Nicotiana glauca | reverse complement strand
TATATATATATATATATATATATATATATATATATATATATATATATATATATATATATATATATATATATATATATATATATATATATATATAATGGTTAAAAAAAGACCTGTATGGATTAATCCAAGTATCAAGCTGCTGTGGATCTGTGCCATGTGCAGCAAAGTGAAATGGTATAGTGTTCAGCTTGCCTTGTTTCTCCAATTCCATCTGATAATAATCAGAATTTTATTGAATATAGAAATTAATATGACGAATAATCCTTAACACAAATATATAATTTTATTGTGAAAGAACAAACTTTTCTAGCCATGACTTTTTGCAGAGATTGTTGCAAGTTTCTCTCACACCAATAAAGCTGATGAAGAGAAGGCTCTTGGTCTACTCCAGGTTCGTAATCCCTGAAAACAAGGAAACTAGACCATGCCTATTATATTACATAAAATAAATAATGAAAAGTAAAATAAAATGGAAAGCAATGATGTTATAATAAGAAGAATTAACCAAAAAGGAAAACACTTGTGATGTTAAAGCAAATTAAATAACCTTATAGTGGCATCCAAAATCTGTAATTCCAATGTGCTCTTCTTGATTTGTAGCTCCAAATTCTGCACCAAAGTATTTTAAGTTAGAAGTGAAGCAATTCAATTAACAATCAATTTTAAGCTTCAGTAATGGAGTTGTGCCCACCTCAATCCTGTACCAGCAACAGGTTGAAAAATCCAAGGAGCCATGGATCAATGAGAAACTTTCATTAGTGAGAACCAATTTCACTTGATAAAAAAATAACTCAAGTTTGTACCAGCTAGTTAGATATTAGAAATGGCAAAGTAGTAATTTACTTAACTAGTTTAAAATTAAAATATTTTAAACGGGTTAGGTTATGGCTCGTTTGTTGACCGGAGGATCCGACAAGTTAAACTTGAAATGATCTATCAAACTATTAGATAAGAATAGGTTAACGTAGTTGTACCGATGAGTCAACATGCAATTCAAACCCAAACATAAATTTAGAGAATGGGAATTATGTAAATTCAAAAATTATACAACTCTTTTCCATTTTCTACCCCTCCCCTATATATAATTCAGAAAAGCAAAATGAAAAAGGACTAATGTGACATTATTCTAAAGTATAAGGGCTGGTCTACATTTTCAATTTCCCCCCTTTCATAGTAGATGTTTGTCATCAGGGGCGGATTTAGGGAGCGCAAGGGTGTTCACCCGAACACTTTTTGCCGAAAAATTACACTGTATATATAAGGCAAAATCTATTTTTTTACCTCTATATATTAAGTTTTGAACACCCTTAACACAATCCAAAATTATAATTTAGTGGTCAAAGGGGTTCTAAATCTATATTAGGTCATGGGTTCAATTCCCACTAACTCAAAAAAAATTTTTTTAACCCCTTCGTGAAGATCTTGCCTCCGCCACTATTTGTCATGCTTTGGCTGACTTTCGGACCTTTTCGGTTCAAAATGGGAGTAGTTACTTATTTTGTTGGTGTTTGGATAGGATTTTTTTTATAGTAACAAATAAATCCGATCAAGGGAGCGTGAATTCTTCCTGCGGTAAAAAATATAAGTTACTTTCCATTCTATTTACTTGCCATATTTATCAAAAATAATTGTTTCAAAATACTTGTCATTCTAAAAACTAACAAAGAATCAATTATTATTTTTTTCAATTTAAACTTTAGCATGGTAAAGTGTGCATTAACTGGAGAGAAAATAATATAATGAAATTTTCAAAAACTAGTGTCAATCAATTAGCCAACTAACTTTTATTATTACTGCTCTGTGAAATGCATTGGAGAAATTATAGATGATTTGACTGTATTCATGTGTAATCAAAATAAGCTATCTCTAAGTAAAGCCTATTCTCTTGGACACCATAAGTTTTGCTATTCAAATAGAGCAAGTTTTAACTGGTGAACGAAATTATTTATATTCAGTAATCGAAATTTTATATATATATATATATATATATATATATATATATATATATATAAGAGCAGCTATACACTATCATTTTTCCATTCAATAAGGCGTGACGGAACATTTTTGCTAGTTAAGAAAATAAATAAAATATATACTAAGGTGAGACAAGAAGTTAATATCTTTTTTTAATGACACAAGAAATTAATCAAGTGAGAAGATAATGGAAAGAGAAACAAACTGTTTTTCAAGAAAGTGAATCTTGCTAACATCTCCCTTGATATGGTTCAAGTGCCTCAGTTTTTCCACCTTTTCCTTCATTAGTATACAAAAAGAAAAAAAAAACAGAAATTAATAAATAAGTAAGTGGTGAGCAGTATTGATCCCAATAATTAAATTTTCTTAGTAGTCTCTATCACGAATTATGCTTATTTTTTACTTTCAAAAGTCAAACTTGTGTTCCTTAACCAATTAAAAAACTTTTTAAATATCATTTAGTATTTTGTAAATGATTGCATTTTAAAAGCATTTTCAGGGTTTTTTTGTTATTAATTTTTCTTTTCAAAAACTGATCTTAATTTCTTATTCATTTTAAAATTAGCTAAATTGAGTTACATTAACGGAAACAAGAAATATCCTTTAGAAAATTGAAAATGCTAAATATAGAGGATTCTGGCGTACAGATAAATATATACAAGAATAAAGGAGTACCTGAACATCCGCTATGTGGCTAAGAAAAAAAAAAATTCATACGTTAGTACAAATAAATAACTAAATAACTATGAAATAATTGTCAACTCAAGAAAATTTAGGAGAAGTTCATGTACGTCAATCTTCTTTCAACTGGAAGATTAATATAGCGATGAATCATATCTTCAATACTACAAAGGAAAAAATTAAAAGAAAATAATCAAATAACAATAGAATAAATGAATAACTAACATAACGGAATGTCCGTACAAAATTATTTACGATCTTAACTGTGCTACCTCTTTTGACTACAGAATTTGCTTATTCGACCAGAAGGAGAGAATGCAACAAAAAACACATCAACATCACAACACACAGCAATTTCTTCCGCCTTCTTAATTACACTACTACGTCGCTTGGAGAATGTAACTTGACGTTTTGTTATCTCTTCTATTTTCTTCATCTCAATTTTTCTACCCATTTTCTTATGTGAAGAGAAGGATTATAGTCTCTTCTCTCCCTTGGAAGAATTCTGAGTAGAGTTGACTGAAAGAAGAAGCTGAAGGAGCAAATTTATAAGGTCAAAAAGTTATTGGGGTTAAATATGAAATAAATAGAAAGTTTGGTCAACCTTGTCCACACACGCTCGTGGCGAAACCAAACGACTTTTTATTAAATGCTAAACTATCGTGAGGAATTTGACATATATAATTTATCACATTTAAGTATGGATTTTATCTAATTTATTATACTTTTGAAGGAAAAAAAAAATCAAAGTGACTTTCATTGACTAAATTAAATCATTAGATTATCCTTACATTTACGTATATCAACTGCCCCTAGCTCATCTACCTTTTGTCCTTTTTTTCTTTTTATTTTACCTTTTCTAGGTAAACCAGTGAATACAATTATTTTTTCTTGTTTGGATGAATGCCATTTGTACTTAAACCGTACAACAATAGTTTACTTACATAAAAGGTGTTCGAATATGCTTATAAGTTAGTTAGATCCAGATTGTCAATGGTTCGGTTCGGACGGTTATTTTATAAAATTTGTACCATACCAATTTTTTCGGCTAATCTATTATGTATAACCAAAATTAGACTTTTCGAAACCGTCTCATTCATGTCGGTTTCACTTCGGTATCAGCATGATTCGGTATTTTTTTAAATATCATGTAAAATTTATCATTAGAAGTAGAATGCAATAACGTATGTTCATTTACAGGACTTACCAAAACGTTCTAGTCATTTTTACTATTTAAAGGATGATGAATTAGAAAAATATGAAAGATGGATAGAGTATAAATCCATCAACTATTCGACAGCAACGTAAAATAAACCAAGTAAAATCTAAGAAAACATAAATCACACGAGTGGAAAGATATTAACCTAGCCGGGACTCAAGAATAAAGTTTGTATTAAATATTCAAAAAGATAAATCTAAAATGTATGAAAAGAAATATATTCAATACATTGTAGTTTTCTACTCATAATCGCTAGAACACTTTGTGCCTTGCTAATAAAGATACTTAAAATAACTTAGTTTAAGAATTAATATTTTAATTACGTGTTTGCTTGTAACAGTTTTCATAATTCCAGGACCCAATAAAAAATTTAATGCTTTTTTGTTTGTTTTAAACTTACTATATAAATATATTTTTCACATATAAAATTTATTCGGTACGGTTCAGTATTTTTTTCGTTTATTTTTATAAAATAAAAAACTCATCCTAATTATTGGTAGGGTTATATATTTATATAAAAACCTAATGTTCCTTTAAAAGAAACCTAAAAATCGATTCGGTGCAGTACGGTTCGTTCGATTTAATAGTTTTTAAATATCCATTGACACCCCTAGTTAGATCTGCTTATAAATATTGTTTAGTTTATTTATGCGATCAATAAATATCAAAAATGTTGTTAACTCAAAAGCTTATGAGCCAAATTCAGCAAAATTTTATAAGTTGATCTCACAACTTATGATTTTTACCTGATTATATGCACTTTTGGTTTGACTACAATTTTTACTCTTTTATTTATAATTCTTTTGTAATCTCTAAAGTACTCTCCAAAAATAAAATATCTATCTCGTTCTCTATTTCATTTTCATCATTTATCCTTTTCCATGACCATGTAAACTACTTTAAAATTGTATTCGCATTAAGTAGTTTTACGAACATTTCAGTAATTTTAATAGAAAATGTGTTTAATCTTCACTAATTATCAAACACATCAATTGGTTATTATTAATTTTCACTTTTAATTTATTCTACTACATTAATAGTTTAATACTTAATACTTACCAATTGCTATCAGCTAGCTAAGTTCAATGTTCTCATAATACTTCCTCTAAAGGTTTAACATACTCTCATTAGCAATCTACTAAAAGACTCTTGGTTTTGAAATTCTTGAATTCAACTACTCATATTTTATGTATTTAATTTAAGTTTTAACTTCATATAGGTCTGGAATATATTTTCATTTAATTTACTAGTTTTGTGAGCTAGAGACAATATTTGTCTACCATTAGTTGTATTAGATTTTCAAAATTGTTTAGAATAACATGTGCAACTCTTCCCATAGTCTTAAGATTTTGTATTGAATGCTAGATTCTTTCACGCAGTATCTGTGATGACCCAAAGGGTCATCTTATGTTTGTGTTCCGAGGTCTTCTAAACCTCATTTTATTTCTTTTCGATTTGCATGTGCAATCCGGTCGCGTTTCCGAAAAGCTTTTATGTGAAAAAATTGATGAAATAATAATTTTTGGTCAAAAAATTGATTTTAGTTGACTTCACTCAACGTTTTGATTAAACATATCCGGACCCGTATTTTGATGGTCCTGGTGGATGTGTAGTAAAATATGGGACCTGAGCGTATGCTCAAAATCGAATTCCGAGGTCCCTAGCCCGAGAAATAAATTTTGGGTGAAAATTATAAGACTCAAATTATTATGGTTTTAAGAATTTGGCTAATATTTGATCTTGTTGGTCTCAGAGCCGTATTTCGGTTCTGGAGCTCAATACAAGTCCGTTACGATTTTTATACCTTATATGTAAAATTTGGTGAGAAACGAAACTGATTTGACGTGATTCGGACCTTCGATTGAGGAAATAGAAGTTTTAAAACTTTCTTGAAAATTTCATGCAATTCGGTGCTAAATTTGTAGTTATAAGTGTTATTTTGGTAATTTGATTGCGCGAGCAAGCCCATATGATGTTTTTAGGCTTATGTGCATGTTTGGTTTTGGAGCCCCTAGGGCTTAGGTGAGTTTCGGATAAGCTTCGGGATGATTTAGACTTGAAAATTCTGGTTTTTTTGGCTTCAGTTCTCATCTGGTATTTTGTTCTTTGTATTCGCGAAGGGACTCTCACGAATGCGAAGAGTAAGTTGGCCTGAAGGAGATTCCTTCTATGCGAACGCGAAGTGCTGGTCACGAACGCGGAGCGTTGGGGGCATTACCCTTCGCAAACGCGATCAGGCTATCACAAACGAGAAGCATTGGGACCTGGGGCAGGGGAAGATTACTCTATGCGAGCGCGCAAACAATTGAACTCATAGCTTGTACTACTATTGAGTTGTGAGGATGGTCAATGTAGTTTTAACTAACAAGGTCGAGATCAAATCCACAGGAGGTTAATTTGTTTGGAGTTAGATTTATATCCGAGTCTAGATGTGGGTTTACTCTTAATTATTCCACACATAGTCGGTTTGTTTTCTACTTCTATTTCTATTCTATAACATGCAATAGTTAAAACTAAGTATAATGTTTCTGATGTGATTTTCAAGGGTTTAAGGGACTAGGGTAGTGACTTCCACCTAGGTGGATATGTAACAGGTAGTAAGAATCTAGGACACTCATGTGAATAATTGGGGTCGTAATATAGCTATCACACCCGGGTACCCACTTTATACCTCTCGGTAGTTTGAGTGATTGTACCCAATTTGGCTTTCTCAAGTCCAAATGGGTATTTATGCAATACAAGTGATAATTAATTCAAATTAGGTATTACTATCTCTAGGTTTAACACTTTAATTGGGGCTATCAGTTTCTTAAGTTCACCCCAATTCCTTGTTAGCCTAGTTTTCTTAGACTTAGTCCATCTTTCTCAAGTAGAAACTAAGTCATAAAGGCATAAATCAGTATTTGCAACCACTAATTCAATAGTTCTAGCAAGAACTAGGCTAAATATTACTAACCCATACACATTCAAGCCCTAGAATTCAAGACCCATCAAATACCCACACTAGGGTTGGGTCACAACCCTAGCTATGGGTTTAGCTACTCATGGAAATAGCATAAATCACAGATAAAATAAAAATAAAATCCATAATACTAGATTAAAAGATGAAAAACTAATGTTAAAAGATGAATATAATACAAAATTGCCTAAAATAGAATATTCAGTAATCTCACGTGCTCAGCAAAAATAAAACATAACCTAAAAATGTGAAAAAGATCAATTTATACTTGAAATTTCCAGACAAAATGCCCCTGCGGAGGTTTCGCGGCCGCGTAATTCTAACCGCGGCCGCACTCTTGCTTTCGTGGACGCGTAATATTAATCGTGGTCCGCATTCTTGACTCCTGGATCTGGGCTGAGGTTTGTTTTGCGGGATGCATAAATTCCATCGCGGCTGAGTAATCCTACCGCGGACCGCACTCCCTATTGTTGCTTGAATGGTGAACTCTCTGAATCACATCGTCCATATAATTCCAACCACAATCGTTGTGAGACTTTCACGGTCGCACATTTCTGGCGCGGACCTCGCTCAACAATTAGCCTTAAAATGCACTCTCTGATTCTTCACTTCGCGGATCATGTATTTGTGATCGCGGCCGCATTGTGGTTTCCATGGCCGCATAAATATTGTGGGTCCGTGATTCCGGTCTCCTGATCCAGTTGTAGTTTTTGTTCCAGATTTGACTTCTTTATGAGTTGATTATGCCTCCTTTGGCTCATTTTGATCAATTCCTGCAAGCAAGCATATTGCATTAGTTTTTGGGAATACCTTCACGCATTTTAGGCCCAAAACGCCAGTAAAAGAGAGCAAATAATAGGTTAAAATACCCACTTATCAACTCCCCCAAACTTAAGAGTTTGTTAGTCCTCAAGGAAATAAGGTAATTTTCACTTCCACTAAAACAAAACACAAGGATATTTCAGCTGCCCTAATGTGAATCAAATATGCATCAATTGGGGGACTAACAATTACCCTCGACACAAATGAATTATCAACAACACACAATCTTTTGAGTACCATAATTCTAATGCGACACAAGAGCATCAAGAGTTGACTTAATTCACCAAGGAAGCTCGCTCTACTACGATGTCATTGTGGAACCCAAACTCTTCCTCCTCTACTCTCCATAACAAATCTCACATTAGATTGTAGCACTTAGAACAATGATTGTGGAGAAGTACGCTCATCTCTCTCAAGGGAATGTCACAAGTCCGGCTCTAAGTACCATAAAATTGCCCCTTATGTAAATTACCACTAATGTAAGCTCACTCAAATCGAAATCATATAGGGATTTTGCAGGAATGTAATGAATGCATTTGGAACAAGGAGGGACTTATTGGCATATGATGGTTTCATCTTTCCTTAAGCACTCCATTTTCTCATTTCGGCTCATATTTTCTTGACTCTTTGAGTCATTTTCTTCTTCGTTAGGGGAACTAGAAAGACACACTATCACTCTTTCTTGCTCATGATGATCGTTTTTCTCCTTTTCTAATCATTCCATGCCTTTTATCATTGATTTATTTGAATCCATTCACTTTTCTATCTTATTCACTTTCTTCTAATCATTCCAAGAGAGGATCATTATAGAACAGATAAAGGCTTGTAATATGGTTATTAGAAGAAAAAGGGCTTCGGCTTAAAGGGGTTGACTAGGCATATCATATTGGCAGGCTACGTAAGCTTTTAAGTTTCGATTTGGATCAAGGAGAGCCTACAATGATTTGTCAAGTCGAGCTACACTTAGAATTTTTCCTAGACAAACATTTAGGGTAAGTTCTAGACTTGTTAGCATGGAACTTGCACTTGAAATTCAATACCTCACCTCACAAGCAATTGGATTGTTAAAGGGAACAGGGTCGAGGGCCCACAATAACCCTAGCTAAGATTGAGCATTACAAATGGCTCCAAGAAGACACTCGATGATTGTTTAGTCAATACAAGAGTCTAAAGGTCACAATTAGAACTATTCTTTGTCAATCAACTTGTTTCTAACCATAAGGTCGAAGGTAAATGTGTTAGGCCCAAGGGAAGCCTGCCTGAGACACTTTTATTTATTACTACTATTTATACCAAAACATAAAGAAAATGGACTCAACCCCTTAATAAGGTTGTCACGCCATCCATCATCGGGAAGAGCCACCCGGTTCACACAACATCCACCTTTGGAAAGAACCGTGGCATTAAAAAAACTAAAACTTATTGTCAACATAAAACTTAAAAAGAAGCTAACAACTTAAAAAGAAACTACTAAAAGAAATAAGAAGCTATGAAGTAAAATTACGAAAGAAGTTATGAAGTAAACTACGGAAATCAAACAGAATATATACAAAATCAAAGCGAATATATACATAAATGGCAATGAATATATACATCAAATGGTAAAATTATATACATACCAAAATGTGAAAGTAACGAATATATACATACCAAAAGTAAAAATAAAGAGAAATAAAGATAAAGAAAAATATCATATTATTACATACCAATGTCATCAAATCATCACCAAATAAAAATAGACCACCACCCACCCACCTCCCCCAAATAAAATATAGCATTGTCATCAATGCTAATATCAAAATAAGATCAGGGAAAGGATTCAAGAGTAAAGAGAACTCCCTATGTGGTCTCTGTCTGCATCGGGTCAGGCACATGGATGGGGTCCTCAGACTACATAGTATAATTCGCTCCCTCCGGGTCCTCTAACTAGATCTCCAAATCTTGTGACTGGGGGACCACCGGGTTTGCGGAGCATTTGGATCATCTCCTCAGCACTATCTGTAGTGGCAGCCGGCTCCTCAGACTGGACAGCTGCTGGTGCCTCATGCTCTGCTGCATGTGCTACCTGTGCTTTCCTCTCTATGAGCAAGTCCAATGGGAGGTCTCCAGCAGATGCAAACTTCTTTACCTCCTCTGTCAGCTGCTCCACTGAATTCCTTGAGGCCTGTGTCTTCTTCATCTTCTTCACTTGCTTGCCTAGATCCTTAATAACCTTCTCATGTATATCCAAAGTGTCCAAGATCTTCTTCTAGCTGTCCAAGAGCTTCTTCTGGTTGTCCAGAAGCTCCTTCAATGAATCATTCACTATTGGTACCTGAAGCGGAGCTGGGGTTGAATGTGCTGCTACTACACTTGACAAGACAAACAACTTTGATGTAGCTGCATGTATCCAGTTATTGATGTTGGATAATAATTGAGAAACCCGCAGTGCAGTTTGAGGGTAAGTGGAAGATGAAGGCACGGATAATGTCACTTTAATGGATGGCCCAGATGAAGGAGGAGGCATAGTAGGTGAAGATCTCCCTGCTGTGGAAGGCTCTTACTCGGTGGCCACTACCTTTGGCACTTCAGATTGACCAGTAGAGATAGCGGCTTTACCCTTTGCTTTAGGATTATCCGGTCCTTGGAGGTTATACCAGGAGAAGGGCTTTTTAGGCTTTGCCTTTGTTTCATAATGCTTCTTCTCAACTAATTGGTCCTTAAAATACATGGTGAGGAAGTTGGGGTAGGGGTAAGATCTTTCTTCCTTTCTAATTGCCTTTGTAATGTGATAGTACATGAGGTTACCCATATTGATATGATACCCCGCCATGAGGAAAACTATCAAGATTGTTCGGGTGAGTGGGAGGACATTATCATGCAGACACGGGTCCAGCCGGCTGCACACAAATGTGGACTACCCTTTGGCTTCAAAGCTGAGGGTGTTCCTGGCTATTGGGACTCTAGTTGTGAGCCATGCCGGTGTCGTCTGTGGATTTAATACCTTGTCGATGCCCCCTTTTTTTCCAGAACCGGGTTCGAAATCGGGTATACGACATTCGGGAGGACAACTCTATTCCCTTGCGAGAATTGGGGTTTTTTTTAGTTTGAAAAGTCGCCACCTAATGATTAAGTGCATTAGGACACTAAGAGTTTTTTAGTTGGAAAACCAGAGTTCGGGTAATGGCTAGAAATTATCTCGAGGGGAAGGTGTTAGGCACCCCTCAAGATCCACTAGTGTGGTTCCCGGTCATGTTACAATTGTGACTTTAAGTGCAAACAACAAGTAAACAACCAAGAATTACAAATACGAGGGGATTTTCATATAATAGTTGCAAATGATTTGAAATTAAAACGAAGTTAAAGAAGCTAAAATTTGAGAAGAAAGTAGTTTTAAAATTCAGAATAAACAAGTGAAGAGAGGGAAAATTTTCACATAATTACTGGAAGTAATTGAAGTTAAAAAGCAGTTAAAGAAGCTGAAATTTGATAAAAGCAGTTTTCGAAATAAAAATAAACAGGTAAAGGGAGAGGGGTCCTATGTTTATAAATAATACGGATCACCCCACACAACTCCCGATCACCGTTTATACACGTGGTGTTATCGCGTGGTCATCATATCCATATATACCCTTCCCACCCCATTAAGGTATTAAAGCGCGGAATGTCTCGTTACTTATTGCATGCTAGTACCTGTCCCAATCCTATCAGTCCCGGAGGCATTTGGACTACTAGTCCTAAAGGGAGAGGGGTTTGTGGCCTTTTTAGAGTTTTCAAAGGACAAAATACTAAGGCGTCAATCAAAACACATAATGCAAGTAAAGGGGAAAGCAAATAAGCAAGTAGGGCTCAAATAAGCCTCCTGAAATCAGATAAAGCCATAGAGTTTAGGATGTATTGCATGTACTGGTTTAGTCTTAAATTAAATTAAAGCGATAAGCGGACTGGTTCAACAAATATTTTTAGACAGGAAGTCTATATTAGGCTTACTCGAATGCAGTTGTCTAAGACTGATCCAGTTGATTAGTTAACCCTTTTTGTCTATGTGTTGGATAGAACTACTGATTTTTAAAACACAAGCTGATTTTAAAGGAAAATTATAAAGTAAAAAATTTTTTAGAAAAAGGGTTACTGGATTGTTACAAACGTGGTTTAACAACTAAAAACGAGTTTCAGGAGGCAGACTGGTTAGGAAAAGGAGTTGCCAATTTTTAACAAAAGAACTGAGTTGTAAACTGATTGGGAGAGATTTGTCAGATAAGTATAAAGAAATGACTTTAGGCAGATTGGAAAAATGTTTACCAGAGTTAAAAGAGAGTAAGTTTCAGAAAGAATACACTGATTTGATTGTGTGAAAAAGTTTTAAGAGTTCAGAAAGGGTGTAGGGAGTCGTTTGTTATAGTAAAATCGATATTGTTTTAAACAAGTGAGACAGCTCTGGTTCGAAATCCCTATAGGCATGTTTTCTATACGTTATTTCTTCTTGATACCTTTTCAAACACTAATAGAATACTTATAAACAATGATATTTATATATACTATTTTATTATTAAACCTAACTGTTTGCCTAATGATGTTATTATATGCAGAGATGCAAACCCCTATAGGCATGTTATCTATACGCATGGTTGCAGAATTCAGAAGTTAAATCCTATAGGCATGCTTTCTACGTGTGAAACTGCACAAGTTAGAAATAAAATCCTATAGGCATGTTTTCCACCATTTGTGCATAAAAGTAACCCCCTCCCGTTTTTTACTAAATTCCCATGAGTTTATATAAATTATTACAGACCAGTAGAATAAGACTGAAATTAAAAGTACATCAGAAGCTATCAGCTACATCCTAGCATCCTAATTCAGACTTAGTGTCTAATAATATGAGATTGAACCACTTTCGAGATCAAGATTTCAAAAGCCTTCTCTTATCTAGGGTGTTTAAAAGATCCAAGGAGTTTTAGGAACCCCAGGTAGTGCTTACACCCAAGATATTAATCAGAGTGAGTTATAGTGAAGTGTGGAAGAGCCAACCCTCAGGTGTCCAAGTTTAGAGGGAGCTCATGGATCCTAAGGCAAGGCTCACAAGAGGGGGGCATAACTTAAGTTCTAAGAATGAGTGCAAGTGCTGTAGAGAGGTAGTTAGGGGATGCCAAGGCAGGCTGGTGGTCATACCTAACCATAAGGTAGGCTGGCACACCCTTGACCAAGCCAGTTCATCCAGCAAATAAGAGCACAGACCTATTGAAGGTCACACTATGGTCTAGACAGTGATTAGGACACTGCCAGACCAAGGTCTTAAGCTCAGGATACATATAAAGGGGAAAGGGAATGGGAATTGAAAGAGTTTAAGACTCAGGTAGTCCAGTCCATATACATGAATAGCAATGTTAAGTGTTTTCATGTTTCTGAACCATAACTCAACATACAAAGGAATTGGGGGATAGGGACTCATGTAGGAGCATAGCAAAAAAACAAACCAACTTACCAAAATTTACGTTAGGGAAGTAGTAAGCCAAACAAAGAATGGACTAAAAAAATAAACACATAGGGGAGTGGCAGAAATTAAACAAAGGTAACATAACAGTTGCAGAAGAAGCAAGCAAAGAAAAGCAGGATACTTTCAAGCCAAGCCACAATAAAAAAAAACCTTTATGCTTGCGAGGTCAGAGAGCTTGAATGATTAAAAATCTAAGTGAATTTGAGAGTAAGAAGTAATGACTTGTTTGTGTGTTCGAACTACTTTTGAAAGGGAAGAAGTACATGTATTTATAGTTTTTGAAAACGAGTAAAAAGTGAGGTAATAAGCCACAGACATGGAAACAATCACTAATCAGATTCAATTACACAAGTAATTGCCCTTAATTAAGGGATCACTTGTTAACGGACAGTGATAGGTTAAAAAATAACGAAAGAAATCAATTTAAGAGGTAGATTTGTTATTGCCATAAAAAGGGTAGTAAAACAATATAGCAAGTGATTAAGTCCAAGTACAGGAACATACTTATTTTGAGAAAGGATTCAGTAAGGCAAAATAAACAAAGAAATCAATTAACCCTTAACAGGCGAAGGAAATCAGAATTTCACAAGGAAAAGTTTTGAAAATCAATCACGAGTTTGAAAATCAATCATAGAAGGGACTCAATATATGAATGAAGTGCACAAGTAATAGGCATGTGAGGCCAAGCTATGGCAAGAGGAAATAGCATAAAGTAATAGCACATAATTAATATACAGCAAGCATTCATAGCATGATAGTCACGTAGGTCAAATTTCATTGGCTTAGTAATGGAGAAAAAGATCAGAAGCATGAAAAAGTCAAGTGAGAACATTTCTGAAAACATAGTCAAGTCTGACAAATACCAAGAACTCAGAGTCAAAGGAATCACATAAAGAAAAGGGATGATGAAACAAAGGAATTTCAAATTAAGTCGGACAATTTCAAACAGATACAATGCACTAGCAACTTCAGGAACTCGCATAAACTCCAAAGAAATTAGGGATTTCAACACTTAAAAGATGATAAACAAATGAAACAACCAACAAATAGTTTCAGATTCTCAAACAAATCCCAAAAATTAAGGTTTTCAAAACCTAGAGATGATAAGCAAATGAATCGAACAAAATATTAGCAAATAGACTCAGAAAACCTAATTTGAAATCAGAAGATTTTTGAAAAGGAAATTTGGGGAAAACACTTGAAATGTTAAATACAACATAGATCTAGCACAGATCTAAACAGATAAACGAAAAAGAACCTCGAATAAGCTAGGGTTTCTGAGAACCCTAGAAATGAGAAAGGCTTGGAAGAAACAAGATTTGAACCGGAGTCGATAAGGTCGAAATCAGGCTTAGAAGGCTAAGATGCACCGGAGCAAGGCCGGAGATGGCTAGAAACCTCGAATCGATAAAGGTCAGAGCGAAGACCCTCGAGGTCTGACCTCAACCTTCAGGCATCAGGCACGTGAGAGCAGTAGGAGGTGAGTATAGGTCGTCCATGGCTTGAGAGGCCATGAATTTCGGTGAATTTGGGGTTGAAAGCGGTAGAAAACAATTAGGGTTTCGAGAGAGTTCGAGAGCGTTTGAGAGAAAAGGGGGCTATAGGCAGCGTCTGAGGAGAAATGAGGTAGGGTAAGGGGTCGTTTAAAATTAAAAAAAGGAAAGGGGGGACGGTGGCCGTTGATCTAAATGATCAACGGACAAGATTAAAAAGGGTTATGGGTTGGGTCAGTTAAATGGGTATTGGGTCGGGTAGTTGTGTTTAAATTGGGGTGCCAATTTGGGCTGAAATTGAAATGAAATTGAGGCTAGATTTTAAATAGCCAATTGTTTCCCTTTTATTTTATAAAAAAGGTAATAATGGTTTTTAAAATAAATTAAAAATACTGAGTAAACAAATATTACATAAATATTAACTTAAAAATACTGGAACTAAATTTGTACTTATAAAATGCTATTAATCATAAAATTGGCGATATTTGCAATTATATGCAATTTAACTTTAAAAATACCAAATAAATTTGTAAAATATGCAAAAATTACCTTAATTATATTTTGGTGCAAATGTGAGAATAAAATAAATTATTCACCAAAAATGATAATTTGGGAATAATTATTGGATTTTGTTGTATTAAAATAGGTAATAAATGGGTTTAAAAATCATTAAAAATGCCAAAACTCTTGGGTGTGTTTATATATGCACATATATGCTATTTTACAAGTATTTTGGGTATAAAATTACCTAGGAAAAATAGGGTATCAACAGCTTCCCCTCTTTACCCGAGAAGGATGAAAGAGTTGTTTGGTAAAGATATGATGGCCAATTTTAACCCGAAGTGGCGATTTGAAAAGAATTCGACCGAGCTCTGGTTTCTGAGCTACCTATATATCCCTGGTTTTATAAGAATCAGGCCATATGTAGTTCAGGAACCATTGACGGAACATGCCGATGGAGATTCGAAAGAGGCGGACACGATGTTTAGGTGGCAAGAGGTATTTGAAGTCTGATCGGCTGCAGGAACCGGAGCGGGATCGCTCCTGTTGAGACGGTCGTTGCTAGCTGGTGTACCTGCAAGTGAGCAATAGGGGCGTATATCGTGCATAAACTTAAACGTGATGCAAGTTCCCGTTTGACCATGAATGATGTCTTCGACGGTTAGGATGATGTCCTCAGACCATGACGTCCTGGGCCATGAAGCACAAAATAAAGGATTCGCAGGCTATGAAATAATGTTCTTGGGCTATGATAATGGTGCCTCCGAACCATGATGCCTTTGAATAATGATGTGCAGGATATAAAGTGGGGTCCTCCAGGCCATGGCATGGTGTTCTCAGGCTATGAAGATGATGCCTCCGAACAATGACGCCCTGGGATGGTTTGGCGGTATTTCAACCCATGAAATGCAAGATTTGGCGGCGATGTGAAGGATAAATCTAAATGGCGCTATTTCATCTAACCGAATTTAAATAAAGCTGGCGATGTTTCAGCTGATGCAGAAAATGTAAATGGTGATATTTCAGCCGATAGAAATTTAAATAAAGCAGTGATGTTTTACCCGATGTAAAAACATAAATGGCGATATTTCAGCCGATACCGAGAATCAAATAAAGTTGGCAATATTTCGGCCGATAAGGAAGGATAATTATAAATGGCGATATTTTAGCCGATAAGGATTTAAACGAAAATTGACGATATTTCAGCCATGCAAGATTTAGATGAAGCTGGCGGTATTTCAGCTGATGCAAATAAAGGTGACGATATTTCAGACATGCAGGTGGAGGTAGAGCTTAACCTCGGAAGGCATAAAGGTAGCCTTATGCAATGCAAGAAAATGCAGGATGGAGACAGTGCTTAGTCTCGAAAGGCAGAAAGGTAGCCTTATGAAATGCAAGAAAATGTAGGATGGAGACAGTGCTTAGTCTCGAAAGGCAGAAAGGTAGACTTACGCAATGCAAGAAAATGCAGGATAGAGAAAGGCAGAAAGGTAGCCTTATGCAATGCATGAAAATGCAGGATGGAGACAGTGCTTAGTATCGAAAGGCAGAACGGTAGCCTTATGCATTGCAAGAAAATGCAGGATGGAGACAGTGCTTAGTCTCGAAAGGCAGAAAGGTAGCCTTATGCAGATAATGCAGATGGAGACAATGCTTAGTCTCGAAAGGCAGAAAGGTAGCCTTATGCAGATAATGCAGATGGAGATAGTGCTTAGTCTCGAAAGGCAGAACGGTAGCCTTATGCAATGTAAGAATGTAAAAGGACAGCTAGTAGTGAGATCTCTTAGCTGATAGCTGATTACAATATCGTGACTGTTGGGGAGGTTGTGTACGGATAGAGATTACGAATAAGTGATGATTTTGAGAAGTTGCATTCTTGAGAAAGTATGCGTACATAAATATACCTGACGATATTACAAGTCGAGTGCCTGCATCCATAGAAAAATCGTGAGTTTTGTAAGGGGAAAGGTTAGTTCGTTTTCCCCTGGCTTCTGGCATTGTGTATCATTGGGTTAGAGTCGCTAAACAACAACAATTCGAACAATAGTTATGCATGATTTAGAAAATATAACGTAAGTATACAATCAAAAATAGCTTTCTTTAGATGAACTAACGACTGCGATGCGGTTTAAAACATTGCAACCTCTCTTGCTCCGGAATTTTGAGGGTCTTCCTTAAAATTCTGCCCCAGTTTACTGGGCTGGCATTTCTGACGGTTGTGCTGAACGGTTGAAAAATCAACTTCAGAAATTTGAGGGTCCTCCTCAAAATTCTGCCCCAGTTCCAATAGCAAGGGGAAATGAATTTTTTATTAAATTGTGACCAAACCGATAGGGCTGCCTACGTATCCCCTCTTAAACGAGAATCAGGCCAGGCATAGTTCAAATTACATCATAAAGAAATCATAATGGTTACATATAGTATCGCTTCACTGCATCTGAATTGATCGGCTTTGGCCAAACTTCTCCGTCCGTCTCTGCAAGAATAAGGGCTCCTCCGGTTAGAACCCGGTGAACTATGTACGGACCTTGCCAGTTGGGAGAGAATTTTCCCTTGGCTTCATCTTGATGTGGGAATATTTTCTTCAATACCAGCTGCCCCAGTGGAAACTTCCTTGGCTTAACTCTTTTGTTGAAGGCTCTGGACATTCTATTCTGATAGAACTGACCGTGGCAAATTGCATTCATCCTTTTCTCATCTATAAGGGCTAACTACTCGTAGCGACCTTTTACCCATTCTGAATCATCCAAATCTACTTGTATGATTCTCAAAGAGGGAATTTCTACCTCGGCGAGGATGACCACCTCTCAGCATATAGGGAGTTGCCCCAGTTGAGGTGCAGACTGTGGTGCAGTATCCCAGTAAGGAGAATGATAGTTTCTCGTGCCATTGTTTGTGGCATTCGATCATCTTCCTTAGTATCTTTTTAATATTCTTGTTGGCTGCCTCTATAGCTCTATTCATCTGTGGCATGTAGGCTGTAGAGTTCTTGTGTTTGATCTTGAATGTCTCACACATTGCGTTCATCAAGTCGTTGTTGAGATTGGAACCATTATTGGTGATGATTGATTCCGAAATTTCAAATTGGCAAATAATACAGTCACGAACGAAATCTGCCACAACTTTCTTAGTCACTGCCCTATATGATGCTGCTTTAACGCATTTGGTAAAATAATCAATTGCCACTAGGATAAACCTGTGCCCGTTTGATGCGGTAGGCTCGATATGTCCAATAACATCCATTCCTCAAGCGGCGAATGGCCACGGTGAGCTTGTTGCAGTAAGATTGTTTGGAGGCACCTTTATCATGTCTGTATGTATCTGACAGTGATGGCACTTGCGAACGTACTGGATACAGTCTGTTTCCATAGTCATCCAAAAATACCCTACTTGAAGTATCTTCTTTGCTAAGACAAAACCATTCATGTGCGGCCAGCAAGTCCCTGCGTGCACTTCGTCCAATAGTTTGGATGCTTTTTTTGCTTCGACACACCTTAGTAAACCCAAATCGGGAGTCCTCCTGTACAGGATTCCCCCACTATGAAAGAATTTGTTGGATAACCTCCAAAGTGTGTGCTTCTGAGTGGCGTTGGCAAGTTCTGGATATTCTCCTGTTGTCAAGTACTCCTTGATGTCATGGAACCATGGTTTTCCATCTGCTTCTTCCTCAATATGAGCACAATAAGCTGGCTGATCATAAATATTTACTGGGATGGGATCAACGAAATTCGTGTCTGGATGTTGGATCATGGATGATAAAGTAGCTAGTGCGTCAGCGAACTCGTTCTGGACCCTAGGGACGTGCTGAAATTCTGTCTTTGTGAATTTTTTCCTTAACTCCTGTATGGGATGCAAGTAAGAGAGTATCTTAAAGTTCTTGGTTGCCCACTCTTCTCAAACCTGATGTATGAGCAAGTCTGAATCCCCGATCACTAGCAACTCTTGAATGTTCATGTCAATGGCTAAATTCAGCCCTAGGATGCAAGCTTCATGTTCGGCCATATTGTTTGTGCAAGGGAACCTGAGCTTGGCGGATACGGGGTAATGCTGGCCGGTTTCTGATACTAGGACTGCTCTTATGCCAACTCCTTTGAAATTTGTGGCTCCATCGAAAAACAACCTCCAACCGTCATAAGATTCTGCAATATCTTCTCCTACAAAGGACACCTCCTCATCCGAAAAATACGTTTTCAGAGGTTTGTATTCTCCGCCAACAGGATTCTCGGCGAGGTGATCTGTAAGGCTTGACCTTTGATTGCTTTTTGAGTCACGTAAACAATGTCGAATTCACTTAGCAGGATTTGCCAATTGGCGAGCTTGTCGGTTGGCATGGGCTTCTGGAAGATATACTTCAGCATGTCCATTCTTGATATAAGATAAGTAGTGTTTGCATAGAAGTAATGCCTCAATTTCTGAGCTACCCAAATCAGAGCACAACAGGTGCACTCTAATACAGAATACCGAGCCTCGTACGGGGTGAACTTCTTACTGAGATAGTAGATGGCTTGCTCCTTTCTCCCCGTTTCGTCATGTTGTCCTAAAACACAACCAAATGCTCCATCCAATATCGCAATGTAAAGCAATAGAGGTCTTCCTAGTTCGGGCGGAACCAAGACTGGCAGCGTTGACAAGTATTCCTTGATTCTGTCAAAAGCTTTCTGACAATCATCAGTCCATTTAGTAGCAGGGTCTTTCTTTAACATTTTAAAGATGGGTTCACAAATGACAGTGGACTGAGCTATGAATCGGCTGATATAGTTGAGTCTCCCCAAGAAACTCATCACATCCTTCTTGCTCTTTGGCGGTGGCAATTCTTGAATGGCTTTGACCTTTGATGGGTCCAATTCTATTCCTCGGCGAATCACGATGAAACCTAGTAATTTTCCAGCAGGAACCCCGAATGCACACTTGGTGGGATTTAGTTTCAGATTGTACTTCCTCAGTCTGTTGAAGAACTTTATCAGATCTTCCATATGATCAGTGGCCTTCTTGGATTTGATGATGATGTCGTTTATATATACCTCAATCTCCTTGTGTATCATGTCGTGAAAGATGGTAGTCATGGATCTAATATAGGTGGCGCCAGCATTCTTCAATCCAAATGGCATCATTTTGTAACAATACATTCCCCATAGCGTGATGAAAGTTGTTTTATCTACATCTTCCTCATCCATCCATAGATGATGATACCCGGTGAAACAATTAACAAAAGACTGCAACTCATGCTTGGTGCAGTTGTCGATAAGAATGTGTATGTTCGGCAAGGGGAAGTCGTCTTTGGGACTGGCCCGGTTAAGATCCCGGTAGTCGACACAAACTCTAACTTTCCCATCCTTCTTTGGTACTGGCACGATGTTGGCTAACCATGTTGGATACTCTACTACCCTGAGAACCTTGGCTTTGACTTGCTTGGTAACCTCTTCTTTGATTTTCAAACTCATATCGGGTTTGAATTTCCTGAGCTTCTGCTTTACCGGCAGACATGTTGGATCTGTTGGAAGTTTGTGAGCTACAATGGACGTACTGAGACCAGTCATGTCATCATATGACTAGGCGAATATGCCCTCATATTCCCTTAAAAACTCTGTATATTCTTCCTTTTCCGATGGTGACAGGTGAACACTGATGCGCATTTCTTTGGCATTGTCTATGTCTCCCAAATTAATGACCTCAGTTTCATCCAAGTTAGGCCTAGGTCTATTCTCAAAATTCTCAACCTCTATGATGACCTCTTCTGGTATATCATCCTCTTCTTAATCTATATCCGTTTGTTGCGTTGTTTCGTTGCAAGTCACAATCGTTGGTTCATCGTCAAAGTAAGTAATAGTAATGCTTTGGGGAGGGGAATAAAAACAAAAGAAAAAAAAAAGGTAATAAGTTAGTGCGGGTTATGAGAAAAACATTGCAGTGTTTAAACACATTGTGCATGAATATAAATCGCATCGTAATTTGGGTGCCCCATTGTTCCCGAGGTAGCCTAGCGACAAATAGTTTTGGAAAACTTATAATTCTAAATGCCTCATTTTATTAATAAAAATAAGATGAATCCAAAACGAATAAAATAACAGGAAGTAAAATATCACTAGTGGCCATTGGCATCATTACATTAAAAATAAAGAATCAAAAGACTCCTAACTACTTGGTCCCAGAAGGACCTTCCCTAGATTTGGCATCTTTGTCTCCCTCGAATAGCTTTACCAGCTCGCGTGGTCCTAGCAGTAAATAAGCTCAGGCCAAATGTCCGCCTGCATTCCCTTCACCGTTTTGACAGTCTTCAATCCTCTTGATGAACTTTCCTTCCAGCTCCACTAGACCCTACTCCAAATACCCTAGTCACTTGTTGGCGCTGACAGCCATATCTTTCCACTCCTCGATCAACTTCTGATGGGCTTCTTGCATTTCCCGGTACTCACTTTCACACTCTCGAATTCTCATGCATAGTTGATTATACTTAACCCGTGCTTCAGCATGCTTATCGATAATTCTGTGTCTTTGAATGAACCAGGGCTGACCCAAACTGTTGCGATTATCTTCCAACCAGCCTGAGTAGTGTGGCACACAACCGGCGTGATACCTATCTGGATCAATAGATTCTTTCTCCAAAACGAGTTTACAATGCCACATGTGCTGAGCTTGGCATTTGTGAGGGCTATTATCATCCTGGATGTCAGCCCTGAAGTGACTTATTTTTGTCGACCCTTGGTATGATTTGCTTTCTCCCAGCCTGTCTCATGGCTCGAAGGGGAATTTAGGGATAAGTTGCTCTTAGACCAATTAGTATGAGAAACGGTGCGTCTCGGGATCGAATAATGAATTCTCCCATAGGGAACCACTCGACCATCCACTGTACCTGGTCTTCTTTTAGATTCTCAAATAATTCTACCCATCCTCCAGCGTCCTCTGGCTGAGCGAATATGTTAGGTATATAATTCATAAGCCTTGGCTGGTTGAAGGTGATGTGATCATCTCAGTCTCTGTGTAGGATCTCTTGCCGGTATTCTTCTTTTTGGAGGTGCTCCATGAGCCAGAGCTAAAGTAATAAGTTGCAACCCTCAAAATGATTGGCCCTTTGCTGACAGTTGTCCAGGGCTCGGTATATCTCAGCGACGATCATGGGCATTATACTGAAAGGCTGCCCATCAATTCCTTCCATCAGAATCTTGGTTACCATGGCCAGTCTGGTGTGGATCCTAGCCTTCTTCATAGGGAACACTATCATTCCCAAAAAGCAAAACCTAAAAACGAAGACCCTTCTATAGATATGCCCCAATGAGGTGAGTGCAAATTCATCTGAGTAGGTGCGGTATGACTTGCTATGGTCGTACCTCTTGTACAAATAGTCGAATGGGATGTAAGAGTCTTTCAGGCAGGTTAAATCTGGGTTCTTTTTCAGTACCATCATCTTAAGGAAACCCCTACCTTTGCGATTCTCTAGCATAAGCAAACTCGGAGTCTCCCAAGGAATACCAGCTAAACCTCCTATTTCTTCGAGCAAAGGAGTCATTTCATAATCCCTGAAGCGGAACACGGACCTGTCACTATCCCAGAACAATGTCGCAACCTCTATGATTTTGTTGTTAGGCCGAATTTCTAGAAGAGAAGGCAAATTCCCTAAGTATTTGCGGACAAGCGTCTGATCACTGGAGTGGAGGTCTTTCCACCAATTCAGCAGCCTTGGATGAATTTTGGTTACCATGCCAAATCTGGGGACTTCGTGCCTCATTTTCTGCAAAACAAAGCATTAGGCCCCTACCCCACCAGACTCGACTCTTTAAACCAATAATTAGCATAGAAAGCATTTAGTTCTCCAAATAAATGCACAGAACATGGAGGTGTCCGTTGGGTTTCAAGGAAACCCAGTGGACTTTGGACAAGGCTATCCTAATGAGTCATTATGTGGACAACATAACTGACTCAGCTAGGTTTGACCATGATGCATGTACAGTTGGAGTAAGGTTTCTATTAGGGTATTAGACAGGTACCCTTGAGCGGACAACTTAAGAGGGAAAGGCACAGAACAGTCGACTGCACCGCTGATCGACTGGTTTTACCGCAAATACGCCTTTGCCAAATTTAAAGGGTGATAATATTGGAATGGCCCAGCCACTCATTATAAGCATTGCTATGGTATTTGTTTGGAGTGGAATATGATGTTGAAGATGTAGTTTACAAGAATGAAACAAATTGACATGTATTTCCACGTTCATACAATAAATGTTTACAATAATTGCTCAAAATTACAACGGTATTGATGGAAAGTGGTAAATGAAAGCGTTAAGGAAAAGAAACAAAAGACAAGTCAGTTTCGAATAAAGGCATTAAACAAAGCAATAAAGTCACATATAACATGAAATGGTAAAAGCCTAAAGAATCTCCAGCAGAGCCGCCATGCTGTCGACGCCCCCTTTTTTTTCCAAAATCGGGTTCAGAATCGGATATACAACATTCGGGAGGACAACTCTATTCCCTTGCGAGAGTTGGTTTTTTTTTTGAGTTTGAAGAGTCGCCACCTAATGATTAAATGCATTAGGACACTAAGAGATTTTAGTTGGAAAACCAGAGTTCGGGTAAGGGCTAGAAATTATCTCGAGGGGAAGGTGTTAGGCACCCCTCAATATCCACTAGTGTGATTCCCGGCCATGTTACAATTGTGACTTTAAGCGCAAACAACAAGTAAACAAGCAAGAATTACAAATACGAGGGGGTTTTCATATAATAGTTGCAAATAATTTGAAATTAAAACGAAGTTAAAGAAGCTGAAATTGGAGAAGAAAGTAGTTTTAAAATTCAAAATAAACGAGTGAAGAAAGGGAAAAATTTCACATAATTACTGGAAGTAATTGAAGTTAAAAAGCAGTTAAAGAAGCTAAAATTTGAGAAAAGCAGTTTTCGGAATAAAAATAAGCAGGTAAAGGGAGAGGGGTCCTATGTTTATAAATAATATGGTTCACCCCACACAACACCTGGTAACCGTTTATACACGTGGTGTTATCGCGTGATCATCATATCCATATCTACCCTTCCCACCTCATTAAGGTATTAAAGTACGGAATGTCTCGTTATTTATTGCATGCTAGTACCTGTCCCAATTCTATCAGTCTCGGAGGCATTTGGACTACTAGTCCTAAAGGGAGAGAGGTTTGGGACCTTTTGAGAGTTTTCAAAGGACAAAATACTAAGGCGTCAATCAAAACACATAATGCAAGTAAAGGGGAAAGCAAATAAGCAAGTAGGGCTCAAATAAGCCTCCTAAAATCAGATAAAGCCATAGAGTTTAGCATGTCTTGCACGTACTGATTTAGTCATAAATTAAATTAAAGCGATAAGCGGACTAGTTCAACACATATTTTTAGACAGAAAATCTACATTAGCTTACTCTAATGCAGTTGTCTAAGACTGATCCAGTTGATTAGTTAACCTTTTTTTTCCTATGTTCGATAGAACTACTGATTTTTAAAACAAATGCTGATTTTAAAGGAAAATTATAGAGTAAAAAAAGTTTTAGAAAAAGGGTTACTGGATTGTTACAAACGTGGTTTAACAACTAAAAACGAGTTTTAGGAGGCAGACTGGCTAGGAAAAAGAGTTTCCAATTTTTAACAAAAGAACTGAGTTGCAGACTAATTGGAAGAGATTTGTCAGATAAGTATAAAAAATGACTTTAGGCAGATTGGAAAAATGTTTACCAGAGTTAAAAGAGAGTAAGTTTCAGAAAGAATACACTGATTTGATTGTGTGAAAAAGTTTTAAGTGTTTAGAAAAGATGTAGGAAGTCGTTTGTTTTAGTAAAATCGATATTGTTTTAAACAAGTGAGAATGCTCTGGTTCGAAATCCCTATAGGAATGCTTTCTATATGCTATTGCTTCTTGTTACCTTTTCAAACACAAATAGAAGCATTATAAACAATGATATCTATATATGCTATTTTATTATTAAACCTAACTATTTGCCTAATGACGTTATTATTTGCAGAGATGCAAACCCCTATAGGCGTGGTGTCTATATACATGGTTGCAGAATTCAGAAGTTAAATCCTATAGGTATGCTTTCTACATGTGAAACTGCACAAATGAGAAATAAAATCCTATAGGCATGTTTTCTACCCTTTGTGCATAAAAGTAACCCCCTCCCCTTTTGCACTAAATTCCCATGAGTTTATACAAATTATTACAGACCAGTAAAATAAGATTGAAATTAAAAGTACATCAGAAGCTGTCAGCTACATCTGAGCAGCCTAATTCAGACTTAATGTCTAATAATATGAGATTGAACCACTTCCGAGATCAAGATTTCAAAAGCCTTCTATTATCTTGGGTGTTTCAGAGATCCAAGGAGTTTCAGTAACCCCAGGCAGTTCTTACACCCAAGATATTAATCAGAGTGAGTTATAGTGCAGTGTGGAAAAGTCAGCCCTCAGGTGTCCAAGTTCAGAGGGAGCTCATGGATCCTAAGGCAAGGCTCACAAGAGGGGGGCAGAACTTAAGTTCTAAGAATGAGTACAAGTGCAATAGAGAGGGAGTTAGGGGATGCCAAGGCAGGCTAGTGGTCATACCTAACCATAAGGTAGGATGGCACACCCTTGACCAAGCCTGTTCATCCAGCAAATAAGAGCATAGACCTATTGAAGGTCAGACTATGGTCTAGACAGTGATTAGGACACTGCCAGACCAAGGTCTTAAGATCAGGATACATATAAAGGGGAAAGGGAATGGGAATTGAAAGAGTTTAGGACTCAGGGAGTCCAGTCCATATACATGAATAACAATGTAAAATATTTTCATGTTTCTGAACCATAACTCAACATACAAAGGAATTGGGGGATAGGGACTCGTGTAGGAGCATAGCAAAGAAACAAACCAACTTACCAAAATTTACGTTAGGGAAGTAGTAAGCCAAACAAAGAATGGACTAAAAAAATAAACACATAGGGGAGTGGCAGAAATTAAACAAAGGTAACATGCCAGTTGCAGAAGAAGCAAGAAATGAAAAGAAAGATACTTTCAAGCCAAGACACAATCAAAAAGAACCTTTATGCTTGTGAGTATAGAGAACTTGAATGCTTAAATATCTAAGTGAATTTGAGAGTAAAAAGTAATGACTTGTTTGTGTGTTCGAACTCCTTTTGAAAGGGATGAATTACATGTATTTATAGTTTTTGAAAACGAGTAAAAAGTGAGATAATAAGCCACAGACATGGAAACAATAACTAATTAGATTCAATTACACAAGAAATTGCCCTTAATTAAGGGATCACTTGTTAACGAACAATGATAGGTTAAAAAATAACGAAAGAAATCAATTTAAGAGGCAGATTGGTTATTACCATAAAAGGGGTAGTAAAATAATACAACAAGTGATTAAGTCCAAGTACAGGAATATACTTATTTTGAGAAAGGATTCAGTAAGGCAAAATAAGGAAAGAAATCAATTAACCCTTAACAGGCGAAGGAAATCAGAACTTCACAAGGAAAAGTTTTGAAAATCAGTCACGAGTTTGAAAATCAATCACAGAAGGGACTCAGTATATAACTGAAGTGCACAAGTAATAGGCATGTGAGGCCAAGCTATGGCAAGAGGAAACAACATACAATTATAGCACAGAATTAATAGACAGCAAGCATTCATAGCATGATAGTCATGTAGGTCAAATTTCATTGGATTAGTAATAGAGAAAAAGATTAGAAGCATGCAAAAGTCAAGTGAGAACATTTCTGAAAACATAGTCAATTCTGACAAATAGCAAGAACTCAGAGTCAAAGGAATCACAGAAAGGAAAGGAATGATGAAACAAAGGAATTTCAAATCAAGTCGGGCAATTTCAAACAAATGCAATGCACTAGCAACTTCAGGAACTCGCATAAACTCCAAAGAAATTAGGGATTTCAACACTTAAAAGATGATAAACAAATGAAACAAACAACAAATAGTTTCAGATTCTCAAACAAATCCCAAAAATTAAGGTTCTCAGAACCTAGATATGATAAGCAAATGAATCGAACAAAATCTAACAGACTCAGAAACCCTAATTTGAAATCTTAAGGATTTTGAAAAGGAAATTTGGGGAAAACACTTAAAATTTTAAATACGGAACAGATCTAAATGGATAAATGAAAAAGAACCTCGAATAAGCTAGGGTTTCTGAGAACCCTAGAAATGAGAAAGGCTTGGAAGAAACAAGATCAGAACCGGAGTCGATAAGGTCGAAATCAGGCTCAGGAGGCTAAGATGCACCGGAGCAAAGCCGGAGATGGCTGGAAACCTCGAATCGATGAAGGTCTGAGCGAAGACCCTCGAGGTCTAGCCTCGAACCTTCAAGCATCAGGCACGTGAGAGCAGTAGGAGGTAAGTATAGGTCGTCCATGGCTTGAGCGGCCATGAATTCCGGTGAGTTTGAGTTTGAAAGCAGCAGAAAATGATTAGGGTTTCGAGAGAGTTTGAGAGAAAAGGGGGCTAGAGGCGGCGTCTGAGGAGAAATGAGGTAGGGTGTGGGGTTGTTTGAAATAATAAAAGGAAAGGGGGACGGTGGCTGTTGATCTAAATGATCAACGGCTAAGATTAAAAAGGGTTATGGGTTGGGTCGGTTAAACGGGTATTGGGTCGGGTAAATGGGTTTAAATTGGGGTGCCAATTTGGGCTAGAATTGAAATGAAATTGAGGCTAGATTTTAAATAGCCAATTTTTCCCTTTTATTTTATAAAAAGGTAATAATGGTTTTAAAAATAAATTAAAAATACTAAATAAACAAATATTACATAAATATTAACTTAAAAATACTGGAACTAATTTTGTAATTATAAAATACTATTAATCACAAAATAGGCTATAATTGTAATTATATGCAATTTAGCTTTAAAAATGCCAAATAAATTTGTAACATATCCAAAAATTACCTTAATTATATTTTGGTACAAATGTGAGAATAAAATGAATTATTCACCAAAAATGATAATTTGGAAATAATTATTGGATTTTGTTGTATTAAAATAGGCAATAAATGGGTTTAAAAATCATTAAAAATGCCAAAACTCTTGGGTGTGCTTATATATGTACATATATGATATTTTGGAAGTATTTTGGGTATAAAACTACCTTGGAAAAATTGGGTATCAACATACCTCTACTAGTCATAGATGGACTGCTTCATTTAAGGCCAGCTTCTCCAAGTATTACATAACTTCCACATCCTCAAAACAGCCGTATCCATTCAAAGTGTGGCCATCTAACCGGATCTTTAAGTTCTGGACCTTTGTCCCAATGGTTCCCTGTTAGATGTGAGCAACGTTTGTATAGAATTCTTTGACAAGGTATTCATTTGCAACCGGCACTTTGCTGGTGAAAAACTTCAACCCTTTTCTCTCCTCAAACTACCTTTTAACATTTGGATTGTGGGGAAGGAGGTCTCTCTCTATGAATCCTTGCTCAAGGGTGAGCGATCTTTGGGGCCATCATTCCCGAAACATCAAATGGGCTTTCTCGCTCACAAATCTATCAGCCCACACCTCGGGCTTCCTGGACCTGGCCAACCCCCCAACATTGGTATCACCCCATCTTCCGTCATCCGAGACCTCGTCATCATAATCAACAGTAATAGGGGAGTTGGTGAGGTAGAAGTTGTAGCAGGTGGTGAAGATGGTGCCGAAGCCTCACTACATTCCTCTAAATTATCAAACGACTCAGAAGAGGAGGTAGGTTCATAAACTAGATGAAGTCTCTTCGGGAACTATGTGGGGACATGTGTTTGCACAGAGTATCCCTCTAAAGCTTCCCAGGATGGGACATACTTACTGGTGTCTGAATGGTCTGTTGCTCTATCTGTAGCTTTGATGGAGGCTCTTAACTTGCCAATCGACTTTTGCACTACTAGGGGTATCTTAGTCTTTCCTTTACCCCTTGCCTCGGGAGGGTTCTACCCTCCCTTTAGATGCATCACCTTTACCACTGGAATGAACCACTATTTGCAGCATACAAACAGTGAAATATAGTCAGAAAAAAGCTTTAAGCATGTGTTAAAATAGTAAGATGATATGCAACACTGCTTTGAAGAACAGGGTACCGTAGACCGCGTAAAAGTGAGCACTGCCGCGAAATGCCCATCGCGGATCGCATAAAAGTGATTGCGGCCATGAAGAGGTCAGACTCAAACTATTGACTCTCTGTATTTGATCAACTACGGACAAAAAAATATAGAATGCGGCCACGAATGACCCATTGCAGACCGTTATAAAAGTAAGCGCGACCGCAGAGGAAAAATATAAGCTCTCTGAAGTTTAGAAGCGCGGACCGAAAAAATATGGACGTGGTCACGAAGGTCCAAGTGCGGACTAAAGAAAAGGGACCGCAGCTGCGAAGGCCGAACATCGCTCGGTGCTCTGAAGTTACGGTATCGCATACTACAAAAAAGTGACCACGGACGTAAAAATCAATAGAAATAGGCACTGAATAACATTGATAACTTGGGTTTTCACTAAATTATAGCAATTAAACTTTCATAGTTACTAACCCAGCCCCGACTAGGCATACAAACATTACCTATATGTATTTAGGCAACAATGAATCCTCAATTTGTCATTAGTGCATGCATTCAATCCTAGCTAAAAAGGAAAATTAAAAGATATATATATATATATATATATATATATATATATATATATATATATATATATATATATATATATATCACCCCATTGAATTGAACATACCGGTTGTATAATGTGGGAAATATACACTTGAAGTAAGTGAGATGAGAATGAAAGCAAGAATCAGTGCACTGTGCTTTAGGTGTGTATAAACAGTTATGGGTCGCAAAGTGTAAAATGTTTCAGGACCCTCTATTTATACTCAGACGAATGGGACACACTGATTCACCTGTGTGCGGCCGCAAAATTTCATCGCCGTCTGCACTCGTTACCTTTTTGTAGAGATACTTCAAATACAGTGCCGCGGTCTGTGAAATATTGATTGCGGCCGCCAAATATACCCAGTCAGCAAAAATGTGAACACGGCTGCGAAGAATGAAGGGACTTTGAGAGACAAATTTCAGAGAGTTGGCATTATCCATAAACCAGCTACCCACTCTACGTCAAAGTTGCGCGGCCGCAAAATGCTCACGCGTTCCGCGAACTTTTGTCACTTAACCAATTTTCTCCCTTATAAATTTCCTGCAACTGCACAACCAATTCTTATACATACTTCACAACCAGTTAGTCCCAAACAATGCATAATCTAAGAAGAAAATCAAAAGAAAGAAAAATGCATGGGTTGCCTCCCAAGAAGAGCCTTATTTAATGTCGCGCCACGATGCATGTTACCATCATTCACTTGAAATGGATCAGTGCCACAATGTGGCGATCATCAACCTTAGCAAGGTAGTCCTTCACTCGGTTCCCATTGACTCTAAATATCTGACCATTCTTGTTTTTCAAATCTAGAGCACAAAAAAAGTCACATGCACCACTTAAAAGGGACCGCTCCATTTTGACTTTAGCTTTCCCGGAAACATCCCTAGCCGAGAGTTGAATAAGAGAACAAGGTCACCTTCTTTGAATTCTTTATTCCAGATATACTTATCATGAAGGTAGTTTTTCTTGTCCTTATACAAGAACGAACTGGAGTAAGCATGGAACCGAAACTCATCAAGTTCATTCAATTTCTCCACACGAAGATTGGCAGCTACATCCCACTTTAGGTTCAAATTCTTTAATTCCCACATGGCCTTATGCTCTAATTCCACCAGGAAGTGACATGCTTTCCCAAATACAAATTGATACTGAGACATACTAATTAGAGTCTTGTAAGTTATTCTATAAGCCAAAAAAGCATCGTCGGGTTTCCTTAACCAATCAGTCTATTTTGCATTAATAGTCTTGGATAGAATACTCTTGATCTCCCTGTTGGAGACCTCAACCTGTCCACTTACCTGGGGGTGATAGGGAGTTGACACCTTATGAGTGAAACCATACTTGGAGAGTAAAGTGTCACAGGTTTTGTTACAAAAATGAGAACCCCATTGGCCCTTGGGGTGCCGAACCTTGTGAATATGTTTTCTTCAAGAAAGCCACCACACTCCATGCTTCATTGTTTGGCAAAGACACAACTTTAACCCATTTGGAAACGTAATCCACAGTAACAAGAATATAGGTGTTCCAACATGAACTCACAAATGGACCCATAAAGTCGATGCCCCATACATCAAAAATATCAATCTCAAGGATGGTGGTAAGAGGCATCTCATTATTCTTGGAAATCCCACCAGCTCTTTGGCAATCATCACACTGCTTAACAAGCTCGCTATCATCTTTGTACAAGGTAGGCCAATAGAATCCACAACTTAGGACCTTTCTAGTAGTTCTTGCCCCACGATGATGATCACCATAAGGTGAGGAGTGAAAAGCTTTAAGAATACCCAATTGCTCTTCTTCTAGAATAGATCTCCAGATAACACCATTGGTGAAAATTTTGAAAAGATATGGCTCGCCCCAATAATAATCCAAGCAGCCTCGTTTGAGCTTCTTCCTTTGGTTTGAAGAGAACTCATTCGGGACAATTCCACTCACAAGATAGTTAGCCACATCGGTAAACAAGGGCATCCCGGTCAAAGACATGGAAAAGAGTTGTTCATCAGAAAACAAATCAATAATCTCAAGGCCATCATGGGGCCTCCCCTCCTCTTCCAAACAGGACAAGTGGTCCGCTACTTGATTCTTACTCCCTTTTCGGTCTATGATTTCAAGATCAAACTATTTTAGAAGAAGTACCCACCTCATCAATCTATCCTTTGGGTCCTTCTTGCTCATCAAATAGCAAAGCACCGCGTGATTGGTGTGAATAATCACTTTGGTACCCATGTGGTGCGGGCAGAACTTTTCCATAGCAAAGACAATGACTAAGAGTTCTTTCTCGGTCACCGTATAGTTGACTTGGGCATCATTCATGGTATTACTAGCGTAATAGACCGGATGGAATAGCTTGTTGATTTTTCCCCAATACCGCCGCATCACTAGCATCAAACATGAGCTCAAATGGTAGGCTCCATTTGGTGCGGTAATGATGTGAGTGGTAGTCAACCTATAATTGAGTAGCCCAAAAGCTTTCATGCAATCATCATTGAACACAAATTTGCATCTTTTTCTAACAACTTGCACGAGGGTTTCACCACCTTTGAGAAATCCTTAGTGAACCAATGGTAAAACCCCACATGCCCTAGAAAGCTCCTCACTCCTTTGATGGAAGTAGGAGGCGGGAGTTTTGATATCACTACCATTCTTGGAGATCTTATGGCCGAGGACAATGCCTTCCTCAACCACAAAATGACACTTCTGCCAATTAAGCACCAAGTTATTCTCTTCACAACGTGCTAAGACTTTATCAAGATTACCCAAACACTCATCAAAAGAATCCCCCACAATAGAGAAATCATCTATGAAAACCTCGAGGAAGTCCTCCACCATATCCGTGAATATTGCCATCATATACCGCTAAAAAGTAGCCAGTCCATTACATAACCAAATGACATCCCTGAGAATGCAAATGTGACGTACGAAAAAGTGAAGGTGGTCTTCTTTTGGTCTTCAGGTGTAATAAGAATCTGGTTATACCCGGAATACCCATCCAAGAAGCAATAATAAGTACGTCTGGCTAACCTATCCAACATTTGATCAAGAAATGAAACCGGAAAATGGTCTTTTCGAGTCACTTTGTTGAGCTTTCTATAATCCATGCATACCCTCCAACCAATGACAGTTCTTGTTGCGATCAACTCATTGTTGTCATTTGTAATCACAGTCATGCCCCCTTCTTTGGGACACATTGTACCGGTGAAGTCTATGAACTATCAGAAATAGGGTAGACAACCCCAACATCCAACCACTTGATGACCTCTTTCTTGACAACCTTTTGAATGACCTCATTCAACCTCCTTTGATGTTCCACAGAGGGTTTGACACCCTTCTCCAATATTATTTTGTGCATGCAAAAGGCATAGCTCAGGAACAACTATGTACGAAATAGAAAGATTCCAACCTCACAAGTAAAGAACTGCTACAAATAATGAAGAAACTAGTAGATTCTGATATGAAGCAATGTAAAATAAACCAAATTTACCTAAATAATCAGTTTGATATCCTGCTACTAATTCTTCTTCTACTTCTGGTAAATCAAAAGGTAATCTTTCACACTCGGCTAGAGAGGAAATTATAAAAATGAAAAACCCGATGGGTTGACGCCACAAATTCCACCCCAAAAACCAAATTTTGACTGTGATTCCACTATATCAACTGTACTTAAACTGTTAGATAATCATAGTCGATCATAACATCATTGTGCCCATCGCTATTACAAAAGCGTACATGAGATTTTCATCTCATACGGCTTCTCAGAGGTTAGAAATAAATCTAAGGACCCTTTACTATTCTTTATCTTGATATGTATGTCATATAGAGTCAAAATCTATCCTAAGGTCCCAAATTAGACCAATGGAATTCTGTCTGCTATATTTTAAACTAATAAATACGGGTTTCTGAATTGATCTCATCTTTTAAGAATTTTTATTTTTTGTTGTTGATTAATAACCTTATCATTAAATAAAATGTGCTTTATATCAATATCACATATACATTTCAACCTCGAATTTTCAATTACAAAAAAAAAATTTAAAAAGTCCATTAGTTCATGAATCATAACAAAAAATTTCACTCTCGAAATAGAAATCAAAATGGAATTACAGGAAAGAAAGAATAAAAACAAAAAAATAAATAAGTAAGAAAAAAAAAAGACATCCCCCACCTATTGCCTTCTTCCTCCTTTGGATCACCACAAGGGTGGCATCTACCTGCACGTTAGTTAAGCACAAGTAAAGAATAATAGGTAAAGTGGAACAAGGGCCTAAGAACTCATATTTGAGGTGTGAAGGAAAAGGCTTCAACTCCAATATGGGAGGCTCCTCGATTGAGGGCTTTGTTGGTGGAGTCTTTCGGTTCTCAAGGTCCAAGGAAAGTTTCTGGGGCTCATATGTATATGAACCCATTCCTTGCAAAGCATTGACATATTCTACCAAGCCTTCTTACTCTTCAACAACACAACATCCAAAGGGTCTTCCACATTAATCACAACACTTGTGTTTTCAACAATCATCTCGGTAACTATATCCACAAACGAGCACACTTCGTTGCTATTAGGCTGCCTCATTGACTTGCAAATATGGAACTCAACTTTTTGATCGCCCACTCGGAAGGTGAGCTCCCCTACTTCCACATCAACTAAGGCCTTCCATGTAGTAGGAAAGATCTCCCCAATATTATTGGCACCTCATAGTCAATCTCACAGTCAAGTATCACAAAATCCATGGGAAGTATGAGCTTGTCGAACTGAACTAGCACATCATCAATTATCCCTAATGGACTCTTCATTGTTCTGTCCACCATTTTCAACCTCATGGATGTGGGTCTTGGTTTCCCAATTCCCAATGTCTTGAACACAAAATATGGCATCAAGTTAATGCTTGCCCCCAAATCACACAATGCTTTGGCTAAATTAGCACTACCAATAGTGCATAGAATTGTAAAAGCACCGGGTTCTTCTAACTTTAGAGCCATATAGTGCACAATTATACTCACTTGATGTGTCATTTTGATCGTTTCACAGTTCATTGGTCTATTCTATGTCACCAAGTCCTTCATGAACTTGCATATCCCGACATTTGTTCTAGAGCTTCAACCAATGGCATATTTATGGACAAAATTTTCATCATATCAATAAATTTCTTGAACTGGTTCTCATTGTTTTGTTTGGAAAGCCTTTGGATATGATGGAGGAGGCCTTGGCAAAGGAGCCTTGGCTTTGCGCACTACCATTTCCGGTATGTCTATCACGTATTCCCTAGACGGGTTCACATCATTTTGTATTTCCTCCACGTTGTCATCAATGTCTATCCTCACTTCTTAATTCACATTCTCATCACTCACTTGCACATCATTGCTTGGCTCATCATCATCTTTCACCAACACTTCATCACTCACAACCTTTCTTGATTAGAGGTACTAGCAACTCCACCTCTACCACTTCTTGAAGTCACCGCCATAGCATGGACCGTATTGTTCCTACCCTTCAGGTTTACTAATATGTCACTTGGTAATGCCCCCTTAGGGAGAGTATTCAAAGCCTGAGAAATTTTACCAAGTTGGACTTCCAAGTTGCAGATAGAAGTGTTGTGGGAAGCTAATTGGGCATCAGATTCGGCATTTTACTTTATCATTTTCTCAAACATTTTCTCAATCAGTCACATCTCATTATTGGAAGAGCTAGGACCTTGTGATGGATATGGAGGCGGGTTGTTTGGTTGTTGATACATCGGAGGCCTTTAAAATCCAGGCCCCCATTCCCTTTATTATTGTTGTTCCAACCCTCTTGATTGTTATTGCCTCCCCAATTACTATTATTGTTGCTACTCCAATTGCCTTGGTTTCCTTGGTTACCCCAATTTTGATTGTTGTTGTTCCCCCAATTGCTTTGGTTGTTTTTGTTGCCACTATTCCAGTTCACATGTTGACTTTGATTTCCCCAATGTCCTTGGGATCTCCACTGTTGTTGATTCGGAGCATTGCCCCGTTGACCTTGGTAATTGTTCACATATCGAACCTCTTCACTTTGATCCTCATATGAATCACCTTGATTATACCCACTACCACTTTGCTCAAATTGGTCTGGATTGTTTTGAACTTGTTGACCTCGTTGTCTCCTCTTGTTGACCATCATATTCACCCTTTCCATGGCATTCACTTATTTTGGCCATTGAACTTGTTGCAACTGAGATTTGGCTAATTGGTTCATACTCGGCTATTGCTTGGTCGTGGTGATAGAGCTCTTTGTGTAGATGAATAACATTGAGATCACCTTGTGGCACATAGCTCGACCTTTTCACGCTGAAGAAGTCTCCGCCATCTCATTATGTATTTGACATGCTTCGGCATATGGCGTGTTCATGAAGTTTCCCCCAGCGAGTTGGTTAACTACACATTGGTTGGTAGTGTTGATGCCAAGGTAGAATGTTTCTTGGATCATGGCTTTGGTCATGTCATTATTCTGACATTCTTTAACCATCATCCAATACCTTTCCCTAATCTCATGAAGCGATTCATTTGGGTCTTGTTTAAAAGCAAGGATCTCATTTCTTAGCACCGCCATACATCCCGGTGAGAAGAACATTGCTACGAATTTCTCATCCAACTTATCCCAAGTGGTGATAGAATGGTTGGGTAAGCTTTCTAGCCAATCAAACGCCTTTCCCCTTAGAGAAAATGGAAAAATCCTCAATATCAATGCATCCTCGGAGATGTTAGTTTGCTTGCTCCCCCAACATATATCAACAAAACCCTTGAGATGCTTGTAGGCATTTTGGTGTGGAGCTCCGGTAAACAAACCCCTATGTTCCAAGAGTGTAAGCATGATATTGGTTATTTGAAAGTTGTCTGCCCTAATCTGGGGCGGGACTATTGCACTTGCATAGTCTTCGTTTGACAATACCAAGTGTGCTGCCCTTGGAGGAGCTGGGAGAGAGTGTGGAATATTATCATGAGGCGATCAGCCTCTTCTTTGTGCTTGAGGTTCGGGTTGAATCTCATCCATGTGATCATGATCTACCTACTCCCCCAATTGCAAATTTCTGAGAGCTTCATTGTTAAGAGCTATTTGGTACCTAAAAGCAATTCACACACAAATTAGAAAAATGGAAGGAAAGAAACACAAAACATACAAATGCTCAGATATATAGCTACAACCGTCTAACTCCCCTGCAACGGCGCCAAAAATTGACCGGCTCAAAGCCTGCACTACTATTGAGTAGTGAGGATGGTCGATGCAGTTTTACCCAACAAGGTCGGATCGAATCCACAGGGAGTTAATTTGTTTGGAGTTAGATTTATATCCGAGTCTAGATGTGGGTTTTACTCTTAATTACATTTCCACACATGGTTGGTTTATTTTCTACTTCTATTCTATAGCATGCAATAGTTAAAACCAGGTACAATGTTTTTTACGTGATTTTCAAGGGTTTAAACGTACTGAGGTAGTGAATTCCACCTAGGTGGATATCTAATAGGTAGCAAGAATCTAGGACAATCATGTGATTAATTGGGGTCATAATATATCTATCACACCTGGGTACTCACTCTATACCTCTCGGTAGTTTGAGTGATTTCGCCCAATTTGGCTTTCTCAAGTCCAAATGGGTATTCATGCAATACAAGTGATGATTAGCTCAAGTCGGGTATTACTATCTCTTGGTTTAACCTTTTAATTGGGCTATCAATTTTTTGAGTTCACCCTAATTCCTTTTTAGCCTAGTTTTTATAGGCTTAGCCCCTCTTTTTTAAGTAGAGACTAAGTCATAAAGGCATAAATCAGTATTTACAACCACTAATTCAATGGTTCTAGTAAGAACTAGGCTAAATATTACTAACCCATACACATCCAAGCCCTAAAATTCAAGACCCATCAAATACTCACACTAGGGTTGGGTCATAACCCTAGCTATGGGTTTAGGTACTCATGGAAATAGCAGAAATCAAAGATGAAATAAAGATAAAATCCATAGTACTAGATTAAAAGATGAAACACTAACGTTAAAAGATGAATCTAATTCAAAATTGCCCAAAATATAATATCCAACCGTCTTACGGGCTTGGCAAAAACAAAACTTAACCTAAAAATGTGAAAAAGATTTATTTATACTAAGCTAAAAGTTTTAGACAAAAATGCCCCTGCGGAGGTTTCGCGGCCGCATAGTTCTTACTGCAGCCGCACTTTCATTTTTGTGGACGCGTAATACTGATCGTTGTTTTTATTCTTGAATCCTAGATCTAGGCTGAGGTTTGTTTTACGGGCTGCATAATTTCCATGACGGCTGCGTAATAGTTTTTCAGCCGCGTAATCCTACTGCAGACCGCAATCCCTATTGTTGCTTGAATTATGAACTCTCTAAATCTCATCCACCACGGTCGGCATGATTCCAACCACGGCCATGGTGAGACTTTTGCGACCGCAAATTTCTAGTACGGGTCTCACTTAACAATTGGCCTTAAAATGCACTCTCTGATTCTTTACTTCGCGGACCGCGTATTTGTTATCACAGATGCGTTGTGGCTTCCGCAGCCGCATAAATATTGCGCGGTACATGGTTCAGGTCTCCTGGACCAGTCTTGGTTTTTGTTCCAGAGTGAGTGCTTTATGAGTTGATTATGCCTCTTTTGGCTAATTTTGATCAATTCGTGCAAGCAAGCATATTATATTAGTTTTTGGGAATACCTTCACGCATTTTAGACCCAAAATGCAAGTAAAAGAGAGCAAATAATAGGTTAAAATCCCCACTTATCACACTTGGCTCACAAACATAGAGGCTTAGGGGAGTATTCCTTCGTCAATTCATAGGGTAACTAGCGAACGCATAGGCCATCAGGGCCGTAGCTTTGCGATCGCAACAGGCTTCTCGCGAACACGAAAAAGACCTGTCCAGTGTTTTAAAAATAGACTTCAAAACTGGAATGGTTCAAAATTTCATATCTGTTCCATTAGAACTCAACCTAGGGCGATTCTTGAAGAGGGATTTCAATATCAAATCATAGGTTTTATTCTTTAACTTATATCCTTCAATTTCCATCAACACCCATTAGATTTCTAGCCCTACATCTTGTTCTTTCATGGTAGTTAGGGATTATAGGAAAAATTGCGGGGTTTTTATAAATTGGAGATTTAGACCATGACTTGGGGTCCGATTCCGGAAGTAATTACTTATTTGGGCTCGAGGGGAATGGATGAATGGGTTTTGGTCCGAACCTCGAGTTTTGACCCAGCAGGCCCGGGGTCGATTTTTGACTTTTTGGGGGAAATGTGGGAAACATAAAATTATATATTGGAATTAATTTCTTTAGCAATAATTGATGTTATTAAGTTAATGATGACTATATACGAGTATTTCGGAGGTGGAAACTAAAGGAAACTATAATTGAGCAGTGAATGGCCTGTAGATCGAGGTAAGTGTTGTGTCTAACTTTGACTTGAGGGAATAGGGATCCCCAACTTAATTGCTATGTGAAATCCATGTGTGTGGCGTATAGGTGAGGTGACGAGCACATATTCGTCGCCAAATTATCTGTTTAGCATGTTTCTTTCCCCGTTCTTAATATATTGTCCTCATGTCTTAACTGCTACATGCTTATTAGTGTTTCCATGTTTAATTGCTTCTTATTAGATGTTGTTTTCCTTATTCAAGGTATTAACCATTCTATAGTTTTATTGTATTACATTATTTGTTTAAGTTGGTTTATCAGTGTTTCATGGTATATTTTTGTTGGTCTCGCTGCGTAGTATTAATTGGGTGAAGTTTCATAATTGTATAGCCTTCTATTTTCTTTGGTTTGAGGCTTAAATATTGTGAAGGGTTTTGAGCCAAACTGTGAAATTCATGTTCTTATTACGTGATTGGTACTGATATGGTGCGATCGGGTTGTGCACCACAACAGGAGGAATAAGGGTGATATATTGAGGAGGAATAAGGGTGAAATGCTATTGTCTGGTAGGATCGGTTTCACACCGCAACATGAGTAATAAGGGTGGTATGTTGAGGAGAAATAAGGGTGAATTACTATTGTACGGTGGGATGGGTTTGCACGCCGCAACAGGAAGAATAAGGGTGGATTGAAATGGAGTAATAAGAATGATTATTCATAATGATATTGATTATATGGTGGGATCGGGATGCGGTCGGCATCAGTTTATGTGTTTGTGTACCTTTCTTCTACTGTGAAAGTTATTATGTAATTTGCTTTAGATTTAAGGATTGGTTACGGCTGGTTACTGTTGAGATACCAGAGTTTTGTATTCTTTCCTTACAAGTTACTATTTATTTGTTTCGTTCTTCTTTGTATTTTATTATGCATAGTATGCGGGTTATATTTTAACTGCCCAGTCGTAGCCTCATCACTACCTCGTCGAGGTTAGGCTCGGCACTTTCCAATATATGGGGTCAGTTGTATTGATACTACACTCTGCACTTTCTGTGCAAAGTTGGAAGCTGGTAGTGGCTGATCGAGAGGTCGGCTATAGACATTTCATCTAGGAGACCCAATGTAGTCATGCTGGTGTTCGCAGGCCCTAGTGTCCCCTCCTATGTTTCTACATTCCTGTTTTTCTTTTCTTTCGAAATAGATGTAATTTCTTTCAGACCAATATTTGTAGATATTCATAGTTTGTTTGTGGATAATGACACCAGTTTCTATGTAGTAACAGTCATGGTACTGTTGATAGTATATAGATGACAGGTCAATTATGTACTTTCACATTTATTTCAACTTGATTTAGCTTTGTTAATGTTAATATATGGAATGCAAAGGAAAAAAATGAATAAAACTGTAAAGTTGGCTTGCTTAGCGAGTGCGATGTTAGGCGCCATCACGGTCTTGATGATGGTAATTCTGGGTCATGAAAAGTTGGTATCAAAGCACTAGGTTACCTAGGTCTCACAATTCATGAACAAGACAGGTAAAGTCTAAGGGATCGGTACGGAGACGTCTATACTTATCCCTAGAGGCTACAGAGTTTAGGAACAATTTCACTTCTATTCTTCTCTATCGTGCTATTTGGTCTCTCAATGCTAATTATACTCTTGGTCCTTTGCATATGGAGAGAACACGTACCGCTTCTTCAACTGAGCAACAGCTAGGGCCCCAAGTGGCAGCTCCTACGAGGGGTAGAGGACGATGCCCAGGATGTGCTAGAGGCCGAGGTAAGGGCAGGGCTTAGCCTACAGTTCAAGAAGCAGCACCAGCGATGGACCCTCAAGTAGAGTTCGATGAGGAGGCTCCAGCTCAGATCATTCCAGCAGGGCCAGCTCAGGTTCCAGAGGGGTTCATCGCTACCCCAATACTTCAGGATGCTTTGGTCCGTCTAATGGGCCTTATGGAGAGTTTTACTCAGGCTGGCACATTTCCTGTAGCACCAGCCATATCTCAGGCTGGGGGAGGATCCCAGGCTCCCGCTACCCACACTCCGGAGCAGATGGCTCCTCAGTTTCAGACTCTAGCAGCTTAGCTCGTTGGGGTAGTTCCACCGGGTGTTACAGCACATACCGGTGATGGATCAGTTATGTCTTCTAAGGCTTTGTGGAAATTGGATAGGTTTACCGAGCTTTTCACCACTATCTATGGCAGTACATCTTTAGAAGATCCCTAGTACTATCTATACAGTTGTCACGAGATATTATGGAACATGGGAATAGTGGAGACCAATAGGGCGGACTTTGCTGCCTTTCGTCTGTTAGGTTTCCCCAAGAAATCGTGGAGGGATTTTTGTTTAGCCAGACCAGCTGGGTTGCCAGATCTTACTTGGGACTAGTTCTCTTAGCTATTTCTAGAGAATTATCTTCCTATCACTTAGAGAGAGGACTATTGGAGGCAGTTCGAGCGCCTACAGCAGGGTTCTATGACTATCACTCAGTGCGAGACTAGATTTTTTGATTTGGCCCATCATGCTCTTCTTATACTCCCTACCGATAGAGAGAGGGTGGGGAGGTTTATTGAGGGACTTGCTCATCCTATCAAATTGCAGATGGCCAAGGAGACAGGGAGTGAGATTTCTTTCCAGGATACAGCCAATGTGGCCATACGAGTTGAGATGGTTTTAGCTTAGGGGAATAGTTAGGGGTCTGACAAGTGACCTCATCACTCCGATAGATTCAGTAGGGTCTTATCTGGAGGCTGGGGTACTTTTGATTGGGGATATCCTCCTAAGCCGTTCTATTCAGCACTTCATACATCCTATGGAGCTTCAGGGAGTCATGGTCTTTATGTTCTCCTTCATGGCAGCTAGCTTATAGTGTACCGCCAGCTCCTATCAGAGCAACACCTCTTCAGAGTTACTATCGTGGTCACTCGGCCCGTCAAGGTTAGTCTTAGTTTCCTCAATAGTAGTATCAGGATGGATGTCTTGTAGTGAGTATGGGCATATCTAGAGGACCTGCCCAAGATTAGTGGGTGTTCAGTCGTAGTAGCAGGGTTCTGCCATGATCTCGCCACCGCCCACTTAGCCACCTAGAAGTAGGGGTCAGGGAGCCAGCAATAGAGGTCAGCCTGCTAGAGGTCGAGGTCAGGACGTTAGAGGTGGAGGCCAGCCAGCAGGAGGCCATCCCAGGGATATGGCTCAGAGTGGTGGAGCCCTGCCCTGATGTTATGGTTTCCTAGCCCGGCCTGAGGGTGAGTCATCCAATGCTATTATCGCAGGTACTGTTTTGGTTTGAAGTAGAGATGCTTTAGTTCTATTTGATCCATGGTCTACATACTCTTATGTGTTATCTTATTTTGCTTCATATTTGGTTGTGCCTCGTGATTCTTTGAGTGCTATCATGTATGTGTCCACACTGGTGGGGGGTTCTATTGTTGTAGATCGTGTATATCATTCATGTATGGTTTATATTGGGGGTCTTGAGACTAGCACAAACCTCCTACTTCTCGATATGGTTAATTTCGAGATTGTTCTGGGGATGGATTAGCTATCATCTTATCATGTTATATTGGACTGTGATGCCAATACCATGACCTTAGCATTGTCGGGGTTGCCTCGATTAGAGTGGAGAGGGAATCCTGGTGATTTTACCAGCAAGGTTATTTTTAATATGAAGGCCCGGTGTATGGTCGAAAAGGGGTGTTTGGCTTATTTGGCTTATGTTCGTGATTCTAGTATGGAGGTTCCTTCCATGGATTCTATACCATTTGTTCGGGAGTTCATAGAGGTATTTCCTGTAGACCTACCAGGGATGCCACTCGATATGGATATTGACTTTTTCATTGATTTGGCTCCAGCACTCAACCTCTTTCAATTCCGCTGTACCGCATGGCCGTGCCAGAGTTGAAAGAATTGAAGGAACAGTTACAAGTTTTGCTTGATAAGGGCTTTATTAGACCTAGTGTCTCGCCCTAGGTAGCACCGGTATTGTTTTAAAAAAGAAGGATGGGTCGATAAAGATGTGCATAGACTATCGGCAATTGAACCAAGTCACCATCAAGAACAAGTATCCATTGCCGAGGATTGATGACTGATTCGACCACCTTCAGGGTTTCAAGGTGTTTTCAAAGATTGATTTGAGGTTTGGCTACCATCAGTTAAGGATTAGGGCATCTGATATCCCTAAGACAACTTTTCGGACTTGATATAGGCATTATGATTTTCTAGTGATGTTATTTGGCTTGATAGATGCCCTATCAGAATTTATGGATTTGATGAACCGGGTGTTCAAGCCTTACCTGGATTTCTTTGTGATTGTTTTTATTGATGATATCTTGATCTACTCCCGCACCCGCGAGAAGCATGAGCAGAATCTTCGGGTTGTTATTCAGACTCTGAGAGACAGCTAGTTATATGCTATGTTTTTGAAATGTGAGTTTTGGTTGAATTCACGTGCTTTCTTGGGTCATGTTTTATCAGCAAAAGGTATTTAGGTGGATCATAAGAAGATTGAGGTCGTTCAGAACTGGCCTAGGCCTACTTCAGCCATAGAGACCCATAGTTTCTTGGGATTGATGGGTTATTATCGTCGGTTTATGGAGGGGTTTTCATATATAGTAGCCCCGTTGACCAGGTTGACTCATAAGGGTGCCCCGTTCAGATAGTTGGATGAGTGTGAGTCGATCTTTTAGAAGCTCAAGATAGCTTTGATTACGATGCTAGTGTTGGTGTTGCCCACGAGTCCAGGCCCCTATACAGTACATTGTCACACATCCCATATTGGACTTGGTGTGATATTGATGCAGGGAGTCAAGGTTATTGCATATGTTTTGCGGCAGCTGAAGGTTTATGAGAAGAATTATCCATTTCATGACTTAGGAATTGCATCCATTGTTCACGCGCTGAAGATTTGGAGGCACTATTTATATGGTATCTCATATGACGAGTTCATAGATCATAAGAGTTTGCAGTATTTGTTCAAGTAGAACGAGCTCAATTTGAGGTAGAGAAGGTGGCTGGAGCTATTGAAAGACTATGGTATCACCATCTTCTATCATCCCAGGAAGGCTAATGTAGTGGCCGATGCTTTGAGTAGGAAGTCAGCTAGTATAGGTAGCCTTACGTACATTCCAGTCGGAGAGAGACCGCTTGCATTCGATGTTCGGTCTTTAGCCAATCAGCTCGTAAGGTTGGATGTTTCTGATCCCAATCATGTTTTAGCTTGCACAGTCACTCGGTCTTCCTTGTTTGAGCGTATCAGGGATCGACAGTATGATGACCCTCATTTTCTTGTCCTTACGGACACAGTGCGGCACGGTGATGCCAAGCAGTTTACGATTTGAGATGATGTAGTTTTCAGGATGCAAGGTCGTGTTTTTGTACCTAATGTGGATGGACTTCGTGAGATGATTTTAGAGGAGGCCCACAATTCCTAGTATTCTATAAATCCTGGCGCCGCTAAGATGTATCAGGAATTGTGGCAACATTACTGGTGGAGGAGAATAAACAAGGATATAGTTGCTTATGTAGGTCGGTGTCTGAATTGTCAGCAAGTAAAGTACGAGCTCAGAGGCCTAGTGGTTTGCTTCATAAGATAGAGATTCCTAAGTGGAAGTGGGAGTGTATCACCATGGATTTCGTTGTTGAACTCCCACGGACTTAGGGGAGGTTCGATGTGATTTGGGTTATTGTAGATAGGCTGGACATGTAAGCGCATTTCATTCGTGTGGTAGTTTCTTATTCTTCAGAGCAGTTGGTAGAGATTTATATCTGTGAGATCATTCGCCTTCATGGTTTGCCCATATCTATCATTTTTTATCAAGGTACGCACTTTACCTCGAATTTTTGGAGGGTAGTACAGCGTGAGTTGGGTACGCGGGTCGATTTGAGTACAACATTTCATCCTCAGGTGGATGAACAGTTTGAGTGTACTATTCAGATCTTGGAGGATATGCTCTGTGCCTATGTTATTGACTTTGGAGTTTCTTGGGATCAGTTCTTGCCATTAGCTGAGTTTACCTACAATAATAACTATCAGTTGAGCATTCAGATGGATCCCTATAAGGCATTATATGGTCGACAATGTCGGTTGCTGGTTGGGTGGTTTGAGCCAGGGGATGCTCGTTTATTGGGTACAGATTTAGTGTAAGATGCCTTAGATAAGGTTAAGATCATTCAGGATAGACTACGTATAGCTCAGTCCAGGCACAAGAGTTATGCCGATCGTAAGGTTTGTGATGTGGCATTCATGGTCGGAGAGAAAGTGTTGCTTCGGGTATTACACATGAAGGGTGTGATGCGGTTTGGGAAGAAGGGAAAGTTAAGCCCTAGGTTCATCGGGCCCTTTGAGATTCATGATCGAGTGGGAGAGGTGGCCTATAGACTTACGTTGCCACTAGGTTTATCAGTGGTATATCTGGTGTTTCATGTGTCCATGCTTCATAAGTATCATGGCGATACATCCCACGTGTTATTTTATTCGTCCCCTATTTGCGTGCACAATCTGGGCCTCTTTCCGGAAAGCTTTTATGTGAAAAACTTTATGAAATAATAATTTTTGGCCAAAAAAGTTAATTTTAGTTTACTTTGGTCAATATTTTGAGTAAACAGACCCTGACCCATATTTTGACGATCTCAGTGAGTTGGTAGTAAAATATGGGACCTGTGCGTATACCCGAAATCAAATTCCGAGGTCCCTAGCCCGAGAAATGAATTTTTGGTGAAAATTGTAAGACTGAAATTATTATGGTTTTAAGAATTTGGTTACTATTTGATCTTGTTGGTAACGAGTCCGTATTTTGGTTTCGGAGCCCGGTATAGGTCCGTTACGATATTTATACCTTAGTGATATTTGGTGAGAAACGGAATTGATTTGATGTGATTCGGACCTTCAGTTGTGGAAATAGAAGTTTTAAAACATTATTGAAAATTTCATGCAATTTGGTGCTAAATTCGTAGTTCTAGGTGTCATTTTGGCAATTTGATCATACGAGTAAGTCCGTATGATGCTTTTAGACTTGTATGCATATTTGGTTTGGAGCCCCGAGGGCTCGGGTGAGTTTCTAATGGTCTTCGGGATGTTTTAGACTTGAAAAATTTGGTATTTTTGGCTTCAGCTTTTATCTGGTATCTTCTTCTTTGCATTCGCGAAGGGAATATCGCGAACGAGAAGAGTAAGTTTTCCTAAAGGATAATTCCTTCCACGCAAACGCGAAGTGCTGGTTGTGAACGTGGAGCATTGGGGGCATTACCCTTCGCAAACGCGACCAAGCTAACGTGAACGCAAAGTATTGGGACCTAGGGGAGAGGAAGATTACTATACATGAACGCGGCACTTGGCTCGCGAACATGGAGGCTGGGGGGAGTATGCCTTCGCGAACACATAGGGTAACTCACGAACACGTAGGTCATCAGGGTCGTAGCTTCGCGACCGCGACATGCTTCTCGTGAACTCGAAGAAGACCTGTCTGGTGTTTTAAAAACGACTTCAAAACGGAAATGGTTCAAAAATTCTTCTCTTCCATTAGAAGTCAACCTAGGGCGATTATTGAAGAGGGATTTCAACACCAAATCATAGGTTTGTGTTCATTAACTCATTTCCTTCAATTTTCATCAACACCCATTAGATTTCTAGCCCTCAATCTTGTTCTTTCACGGTAGAATTAGGGATTTTTTGAAGAATTGGGGTTTTTTTTTTATAGAAACTAATTACATATTTGGGCTCGAGGGTGAATGGGTGAATGAGTTTCGGTTTGAACGTCAAGTTTTGATCAAGCGGGCCCAGGGTCGGTTTTTGACTTTTGGTGAAAAATGTTGGCAAACTTATAATTATGAATTGGAATTAATTTCTTTAGGAATAACAGAAGTTATTAAGTTAATTATGACTAGATACAAATGGTTCAGGGGTGGAAACTAGAGGAAAAATGATAATTGAGCAGCGACTAGCCTGTGGATCGAGGTAAGTGTTGTGTCTTACTTTGACTTGAGGGATTAGGGATCCCGAAACAATTGCTATGTGAAATCCATGTGTGTGGCATATAGGTGAGGTGACGACTACCTATCAGTTTAGTCTGTTTCTTTCCTTGTTCTTAATATATTGTCTTCCTGTCTTAACTGCTACATGCTTATTGGTGTTTCCATGTTTAATTGCTTTTTGTTAGATGTTGTTTTCTTTATTGAAGGTATTAACTACTCTATAGTTTCATTGTATTACACTATTGGTTTAAGTTGTTTTATCGGTGTTTCATGGTATATTTTGGTGGGTCTCACTGTGTAGTAGTAATTGAGTGAAGTTTCATAATTGTATAGTCTTTTATTTGCTTTGGTTTGAGGCTTAAATATTCTGGAGGGCTTTGAACTATATTGTGAAATTCCTGTTCTTATTGTGTGATTGCTACTGATGGTGGGATTGAGTTGCACACCCCAACATGAGGAATATGTGTGATATATTGAGGAGGAATAAGGGTGAAAGGCTATTGTCTGGTAGGATCGGGTTGCATGCGGCAACAGGAGTAATAAGTGTGGTATGTTAAGGAGAAATAAGGGTGAATTACTATTGTATGGTGGGATCGGGTTGCACGCCGCAACAGGAGGAATAAGGGTGGATTGAAATGGAGTAATAAGGGTAAATATTCAAATTGATATTGATTATATGGTGGGATCGGGATACGCACCACATCCGTTTATGTGTTGATGTACCTTTGTCTTACTATGCAAGTTATTCTGTAATTTGGCTTTACATTTAAGGATTGGTTATAGCTAGTTACTGATGAGATACCAGAGTTCTATATTCTTTCCTTGCAAGTTAATATTTATTTGTTATGTTCTTCTTTCTAGTTTATTATGCATAGTATGCGGGTTATATTGTAATTACCCTGTCGTAGCCTCGTCACTACCTCGTCGAGGTCAGGCTCCGCATTTATCAGTACATGGGGTCGGTTGTACTGATACTGCACTTTGCACTTCCTGTGCAGATTTTGGAGCTGGTAGTAGCTGATCAAGCGGTCGGTCGTAGACATTTCATCTAGGAGACCCAAGGTAGTCATACTGGCGTCCGCAAGCCCTGCATCCCCTCCTATGTTTCTACATTCCTATTTTTCTTTTTGTTTTGAAGCAGATGTAATTTCTTTCAGACCAATGTTTGTAGGTATTCATTTTTATGTTCGTGGATTGTGACACCTGTTTCTAGGTAGTAACAATTATGGTATTGTTAATAGTATATAGATGACAGATTAATTACATGCTTCCACATTTATTTCAACTTGATTTAGCTTTATTAATGTTATCTATGAAATGTAAGGGAAAAAGGTGAATAAAACTCTAACGTTGGCTTGCCTAGCGAGTGCGATGTTAGGCGCTATTATTGTCCCAATGATGGGAATTCCGGATCGTGATTGTATCAGATCCTAACTTTCTTAAGCTTGTTTTTTAACTAAATTCTCCTACATGTTCTATCACTCTAGACTTCTCTCTGTCAACTTAACCCATCGAACCGTTTTGGCTTCTCTTCGTCAATAAAAACCATTATTCTTTCAATTGTGCTACAAATACAAAATGACCCAAAAAAAATTCACATCAACTTCCAATTATACCAAAAAAAATTATGAAGTCAATCTATTAAGAGAGTGAACCCTTAGTGGTTCAAAAATCATGATGTCAAATGCTCAAATTTAATATATTTAACTTTATATTAGAAGTAATCTCCATTCAATTTGTATTTTTCACGTACCAAAAACTTATATTGTTTATTATTCATTTATAAGGTTCCCAAGGTGTTATATTGAATGCTCAGATTCTTTCATATAGTATTAGTCAATCAGAGCCTAAGTTTGCGAAGATTGTTCTCACGATTATTATATCTACATCCGTGTTCTCTCGTTCAGCTTAAACCAATAAATTGCTTTAGTTTTTTTTCTTCAGTTTAGTGTATACGGTTAAAATCGGACTTGCCCGATTATGCTATTTAATCTAGACCAGGGGATCGCATCGGGGATCGACCTCATAATGGATTGGGCCAGAGAACGAAGACAAGGTGTCAAGTTCAAGAATCGAGGTTCCCATTGAGATCGAGTCCGGCAACCATCGAGACTAAGTATGAGTGAATTCGAGTGAAGTGCAATAACAGAAAGCCGAGATATCTGTAACCGATTGGAGATTAACGGTGGAAATCCTGGAACAGATCAAATCAAGGGAAGTTATTCGTACCAATCACGAGATTTATTTCCATAATAGAATTATAACATATTTAGGATTGCTCTAGTATATATAGGGGAGTACCCATCATTTTTAAGGACCTAACATTCACACAGATCAAAACAATATAATATTCACTTTTTAACTCATGTTCTCTTGTTCATAGGTTCGTTGCTTTATAACTGTTCTTGCTCTACTAGCTCGAGGGTATTCCAACTCGAGGGCTTTATTTAAACACTGGTTCACTCTACATTATTGTCAATTTCTATTGCTTATCTTCACGTTTCTCAATTGATATTAAGTGAAATCACGTATCCTTAAAACCACATTACAAGGTTAATTGCTACTCAATTTTTAGGGTAAAAGCTTGGCGCCCACCGTAGGGCTAAAGATAATAGTGATTGCTTAATATTTTAACCTTCATAACACACACTGCTTTTACATTTGTCCTCGTAAGTTTTTTTTTTGATTTCAGGAATCAACATGTTGAACTCTTAAGCATACCCACTCGCACAGATACCGGCCTTGGTCTTCAAGGAGAGAACAAGCACATGGCCGTCCCGGGAAACATAGTACCTCCAATCAATCCCAATGTACCACAGGTTGTACATCTAGTCAATACCAGTTCTCCACTCGTTATTCGTGGAGGTTTAGGCGCCGACCCTGAGAATAGCATCTGCGGTGATGCCCGGGCATCTATTCAGAATGCACAGAGTAGTGAAGAAGATGAGATTAGCCTTCGAATGATATTTAACATGTTAGAAGCTCGGCAGGTTGTGATACCGTAACTCTAAAATTAGAATCGATCACCTACCAGAATCGAACTCGATAAGTCACAAGAAGTTGTTCATAGGGTCAAACCTATATAGGAAAAGTTGAATGATAATGGATCGAGAACTGACCCCGCCATCATGAAGATGCTCGAGAAGCTCACTAAACAAATTTAATCAGGAGAAATGAAAATTGAGGCTAATGATAAAAAGGTAGAAATGTAAAACTCGGGTTGATAAAATATCGGGGCACCATCGATTTTGAAGGGTTTGGATTCAAAAAAGTTCGTACAGAAGCCTTTCCCACCAAGTGCAGCTCCGAAGCCTATTTCGAAGAAATTCCGCATGGCAGAAATTCCCAAGTGCAATGGAACCACTGATCCTAATGAGCATGTCACTTCTTATACATGCGCAATAGAGGGAAATGACTTAGAAGATGATGAGATTGAATCTATTCTGTTGAAGAAATTTGGAGAAACTTTATCGAAGGGGATAATGATATGGTACCACAATTTGCCGCCCAATTCCATCGATTCTTTTACCATGCTTGCCAATTTGTTTGTAGAGGCACACAATGGAGCGATAAAGGTCACGAATAGGAATTTAAACCTCTTCAAAGTGAGACAAAAGGACAATGAAATGCTAAGGGAATTCGTATCTCGATTTCAGATGGAATGCATGGACCTACTCCTGGTTACCGATGATTGGGTTGTCTAAGCCTTTACTCAGGGTTTGAACGAGCGAATTTTGGTAGAGTCATGTCAACTAAAACAGAATTTGATTGAATGCCAGCGGCGACCTAGGCTGATATGCATAATTGATACCAATCAAAGATTAGAGTCGAGGATGATCAATTGGGGACCCTGTCCGGTTCCGTTTACCCAAATAGATCCGAAAGTGGAATTCAAAGAGATATCGATAGAGAGCCCCGATCAAATAGAGAATGTACCAACCATATAGCGCAGATCGTAGAAATAACGGACCAGGATGTAATCCCGTTCGAAATAATCGAAGGAATGATTGAGGTTAAAATTCTCGAGGGCTCATGAGTAAGAGTGGCTTCAATAAGCATGTTGAGCCTAAGGAAGCACCACGGTTATCGGAATACAACTTTAGCGTCGATGGTTTAGGTATTGTGTCAGCCAGTGGACGAATCAAGGATACTAGGTGGCCCAGACCCCTGTAGACCGATCCAGCTCAAAGGAATCCAAATCAAATATGCAAGTACCATGGAACTCATGGTCACATAATCGAAGACTACAGACCATTAAGGGAGGAAGTAGCTCATTTATTCAACAAAGGTCATCTTCCAGTGTTCTTGAGTGATCGAGCAAAAAATCACTTCAGAGATAGGGATGCAAACATGAAAAACGAATAAGAGGAACTACATCACGTGATTCATATGATCATCGGTGGGGTCAATATTCCTCAAGGTCCGACATTTAAATGCACCAAAGTTACAATCACAAGGGAGAAGCATACTCGTGACTACTTACCAGAAGATACCTTATCTTTTAACGATGAGGATGCAGTATGGATCAAAAAGCCTCACAACAAAGCACTGGTAACATCTATCCTTATAAATAAAATTCAAGTTAAACGTGTGTTGGTTGATCCAGGTAGCTTTGTAAATATTATCTGATCGAGGGTTGTGGAGCAGTTTGGCCTTCATAATCAAATCGTGCCTACAACTCGAGTGCTCAATGGTTTCAACATGGCAAGTGAAACCACCAAAGGGGAAATCATATTACTAGTGAACGTGGACGGAACTATCCAGGAAATAAAGTTCCATGTAATCGAAGGTTATATGAGATACAACCTGCTGCTCAGGATACCTTGGATCCATAATACGAGGGTGGTACCTTCAATGCTTCATTAAGTCTTGAAATTCCCAATATCAGAAGGAGTCAAGATGGTGTATAGTGAACAACTAGCAGCCAAAGAGATGTTTGCAATTGATGAGGTGATACTAGTATCGGCTCTAACAACAACAACAGGACCAGAATCAAAGGGAAGGTAGGAAGTGAAAATGCAACCACACTCACAGGCTTCGACCAGATCGGAACAACAGAAAACTTTCGAGGATAATGATTTTATGATACCTGGAACCTTCGTAATCCCTGATGATTCCGACACCACAAAGTCGATGGTTGAAGAGCTGGAGCAAGCTATACTGATTAAGCATCTGCTCGATCGAAAGATATACCTAGGCATGGGGTTAAATCCCGAGCTCAGGGAAAAACTGATTAAATTCCTTATTAAAAATATGGATTATTTCACTTGGTCCCACCTTGATATGGCAGGTAAACCACCGGAGATTACCAGTCATCGATTGAGCTTGGATCCAAAGTTCAGACCGGTGAAGCAAAAGAGAAGGCCCAGTCCGAGGTAAAACATGCATTCATCAAGGACAAGGTCACCAAACTTCTCAAAATAGGATCATTCCGGGAAGTAAAATATCCCGAATGGTTAGTAAACGTAGTTATAGTCCCCAAGAAGGGGAATAAACTTAGAATGTGCATAGACAACAATGACTTGAACAAAGCAAGCCCTAAGGACTCCTTTCCTCTTCCGAATATCGATTGCATGATCGATGCCACATGCGGCCACGATATCCTCAGTTTTCTCGATGCCTACTTTGGGTATTACCAAATACAAATGAACCAGAGGATCAAGAAAAGCCTTCGTGTATCACTACGTACGATACTTATTTCTACAATGTAATGCCGTTTGGGCTAAAAAATACTGGTGCCACTTATCAATGCCTAGTAAAACGAATGTTCGAAGAACAAATAGGTAAATAAATGGAGGTTTATATTGATGACATGCTAGTTAATTCCCTACACACATATGACCATTTCACACATTTGCAGGAAACCTTCGATATATTAAGAAAATACAACATGAAGCTCAACCTCGAGAAATGTGCATTCGGGGTCGGTTCAGGCAAGTTACTTAGTTTCATGGTGTTAAATCGGGGAATCGAGATCAATCCCGATGAAATCAAGGCAATCGAAGACATTATAGTTGTGGACATCGTTAAGGCTGTATAAAGGTTAATAGGACGGATAGCCGCTATAGGCCGATTCATCTCGAGGTCTTCGGATCGAAGCCACAGGTTCTTCTCACTGCTCAAAAGAAGAACAATTTCAATTGGACCCCGAAATGCAAACAGGCATTGGAAGAAATAAAGCGGTATCTTTCGAGCCTACCATTGCTTCATACTCTGAAAGCAGACGAGCAACTCTACTTATATGTGGTAGTCTCGAAGATTGTGGTAAGTGGTGTCCTAGTTCGAGAAGGGAAAGGTATGCAATTTCCTGTTTACTACATTAGCGAAACTTTAGGTGAAGTAAAGACCCACTACCCACACATAGAAAAATTAGCACTTGCTCTAATAAGTGCCTCTAGGAAACTAAAATTGTATTTTCAATGTCACCCAATTTATGTTGTACCCACTTATCCCCTCCGCAACATTTTGCAAAAGCTCAAACTCTTGGGCCGATTGGCTAAATGAGCCATCGAATTCAGTGGGTACAATATCGACTATTAACCCCGAATGGCCATGATGTCTCAAATCTTAGCAAACTTCGTGGACGATTTTACACCAGCCCTCATGCCCGAGGTCGAAAAGGAAATATTGCTAAAATCAGGTACATCCTCTAGGGTATGGAACTTTGTCATAGATGGTGCTTCGAATGTGAAGGGGTCCAGGCTAGGCATAGTTTTGATGCCACCCATAAGCATTACAAATAGATAATCTATCAAAACCCCTAAGTTGACTAACGATGAGGCCGAGTATAAGACCATGATTACAAGCCTCGATCTGGCTAAAAGTTTTGGAGCAGAGGTCACTGAGGCCAAGTGTGATTCCCAACTCGTGGTTAACCAAGTCAACAAAACATTCGAGGTTCGAGAAGATCGAATACAGAGGCACTTGGACAAATTGCAGGTAACCTTGCATCGGTTCAAAGAATGGACACCACATCATGTATCTCGAGAGCATAAGGGTGAGGTCGATGCCCTTGCGAATTCGGGGTCATCAGTAGACAATGATGAAATTAGCTTAGGGACTCTCGTACAGTTTTCAAAATCGGCAGTCGAAGAAGGCCATGCCAAAATTAACTCCACAAGCCTAACTTGGTACTGGAGGAACAAATATATTATCTGAAAAATGGGAAACTTCTGCCGAACCCTAAAGAGTCAACGACTCTGCGAACTAAAGTTGCACGATTCACATTGTCCGAGGATGGAACACTGTATAGAAGGATGTTCGATGGGCCGTTCGTAATATGCTTGGGTACGGGAGACACCAACTACGTCCTACAAGGAATTCACAAGAGTACTTGCGGGAACTATTCTGGTGCCGAATTACTAGTTCACAAAGTCATCAGAGAAGGGCATTATTGGGACAGTATGGAAAAGATACTAAGGAGTTCGTTCAAAAATGCGACAAATGCCAAAGACATGCACCGATGATCCATAAGCCCTTGGAGCAACTTCATTCAGTATTATCCATATGGTCGTTCATGAAATGGGGAATGGATATCATCGGCCCTATGCAATCGGCCCTAGGTAAAGCTAAGTTCACTTTATTTATGACTGACTATTTCTCTAAATGGGTTGAAGCACATGCTTTCGAGAAAGTCAAAGAGAAAGAAGTTATAAACTTCATCTGGGATCACATCGTATGCCGATTCGGGATACCCCTCAAGATAGTGTGCGACAATGGAAAATAATTTATCGGCAGCAAAACAACAAAATTCCTCGAAGATCACAAAATAAAAAGGATATTGTCGATGTCGGTATTATCCTTGTGGGAACGGATAGGCCGAATCAATGAACAAGACCATCATTAAGAACCTGAAGAAAAGGTTGAACGGCGCTAAGGGAAAATGGAGAGAAATTTTACCTGAAGTCCTTTGGGTTTATCGAACAACGACAAAATCCAGTACAGGGGCAATACCGTTCTCCTTCGTATATGGCACTGAAGCTCTGATCTCGGTCAAAGTCGGGGAACCAAGTGTCAGGTTTCGATACACAACGAAAGAATCAAATCACAAGGCTATGAACACATGCATCGAATTGCTAGACGAAAAATGGGAAGCCGCACTCATCCGAATGGCTGCCTAAAAACAGCAAATCGAACGATATTATAGTCGAAGAGCCAATCTTCGACACTTTAAAATAGGGGACTTGGTTCTAAAAAAAGTCACCCTCAACACTTGAGATCCAAACGAGGGGAAGCTCGGCCCAAATTGGGAAGGAACATATCAGGTCCTCGGTGTCATCAAAAAGGGATCTTACAAACTTGGCACGATAAACGGAAAATAATTTCCAAATAATTGGAACATATCACTCCTAAAATGATACTATTACTAAGGTATGACTCTCTCCTTTTTTCATTTATATTTGATACTAACTTATTATAGGTTCTGTATCGAAGATATAGGGAACTTCTTCAATACAAAGACCTTAGGTTTTAAACCACACGTTGTACTCTTTTTCCCTTAGATCGGTTTTTGTCCCAAGTGGGTTTTTCTGGCAAGGTTTTTAACGAGGAAACAATTATTTGTGCTACCTGGGGACAATTCAACAGTATCCTAGGCTTCTTTACAATCAACATTGAATACTGGTGGCATCACCCTAGAATGTTATGGTTTCAAAGAAGATGCTTCGTGTCAACAGGATCTCGATAGGAAAAATTTGTAAATGGCCAAAATGGTCAAATGAGCCGTGACCATGTATATTTCCCAATCCCTAATGAAAAAACATATATGCATGACTGATCTACTGAAAGAAGTACTTTTTCATTATCTGATGTTCCATGCCTTAGTGAAATTTCTACTTTTCAAATTCGTACTTATGATAAATTACGGAAGCTGGCTCAAGAGCCAGTCACAACTACATCAAGCTCGAGCAATTAACCCCATACTCGGGAACTGTTGTCCGAAAATCGAGATGCTCGAATTATTAGACTTCAAAATCTTAAGACCTTAAAAAGGCAGTCCTTGATTTTATAGGCCACGACCATCCTAATCGGGGACTGATACTTCAAACAAGTTTGAAGTATAATCGAGAAACAAGCCAAATGGGCAAATATCAAGCTAAAGGCTACGGCCAAACTAACACGGTTTAGATACATCTGAATTTCGTAATCCAACAGGCTTCAAATATTTTTATAGAACCGGTTAGAAAAGGCCACCATCTGCAAAGTTACAAAGGATTTCGATAACATCAACCCTTGAAAACCTTAAGAGGTACCAAATTGTTTGAACTCGTGAACAAACTTATGCTAAGGCGTAACAACTTTCTATATGACTTATGCTAAGGCATAATAACTTTCTATATGATTAAAACTTTATTATGCCGAAAAATGGAAAAAAGCTACTTTTTTTAGGCCACATCGGCCCGATTCAAGAGCCTAAGGGCCGTTACATTGTTGAGTTCGAGGACACGCCCTCGCTTAACCAAAGCCTAAGGGTTTTTTTTACTCCGAGTTTAAGCAAGTACTCACTCGATTATAGAGGCTACAACAATCCAATTTAAACAAAAGTTTTGCAAGGCAACGAAGTGAGTCGAAATTCTCTCAAGACCTAAAGTATATCAGAATTATCATAAGGCGAAAGAAAACCAAAGTTTTCACGAAACAAAAATCAGAGACACATCGGAAAGAAAATGGATCTTTCATATATACAAAATTTTTTACAAAGACCACTCGGGGTCTTACACAAAAAATCCAAAAAAGAAAAAATACATTCTAAGTGTCAATCTTCCCCAGGAGCTTCAACTTCAACTACTCCGCTCTCGGAATCGCTAGCACTCCCAGAGTCATAGTCATTAGAGAGCAAAGCTTTGTCTTTGCCCTCTAGCACTTTTATGTTCTCGATATCGGCAGTGAGATCAAAACCACGATCATAAATCTCTTTGAGAGTCTCTTTCCGAGACTTTATGTTCTCTATATCGGCAGTGAGGTCAAAACCACGATTATAAATCTCTTCGAGAGTCTCTTTCCGAGACTGGCACTTGGCGTGCTCGGCAACGCAGAACGATCAAACATGAACAGCATCAGGAATTTTCTTTGCTCGAGCGTGAGAGGCTTTAGAATCATCTCGGTAGACGGCAACGACCGCCTCCACATCAGCCTTTACTTTTTTCGCCTCAGATGTGGCCTTTGCGAGCTCAGCAGCCAACCAAACCTCGAGCTTCTCAATTTTCTTGGCTCGGGCCAAGCTCTCCTTTTTCATGCTTTGGAGTTGACATTTGGCCGAAGATAGCTGGGCCCGAGTAGCGTCTTTCTCCGAGGCAAGGTGGTCTATGTTTTGCCTCCACCCCAAGGTCTCTGCCTCCTTCATCTTGGCCTCCTCGCGAAGTTGCTCGATCTTTTCGGCCTTCTGCTGAACCTGCAAGATTGAAGTGTTAGTCTTCTTCTTCAGATTAATAAAATGAACTTCCAAAAAATTGCATTACCTGCTCAATCAAGTAGGTTTGCCCTTTATGAGTTGTTGCCAATTCAGCTCTAAGGCCCTTGACCTCCTCTTCCTTTTGCTCAATGAGGAGTTTTAGGACATCTCTCTCCTTCGTAAGCTTTTTGAGATTCGCCTCACATTCCCGATGGAGCATAAAAGCCTAAAGAAAGAAAGGAAATCATACAAGAAGAAATAAAGACAAAGATAATATTAACAAAGTGAGCTAAGGCTTACCTGACTCAAGAGTCGATGAGCCTCGTCAAAGATGCTCGACGCATCGTCCAGATCGAAAGCATCTTTGGCTCTCGTCAAGCAACCATGGAAAAGGGCATCGCCTTCATGGGCCATTCCTGCATCAGGGTCTCCATGTCCTGGGCTTGCTGAATTTACCGCTCGGAAAATGAGGGTAGGGCGGTGAATCGTCAACATTTATTTTTCCAAGCGGGTTACTTGTGGCGTTCTCTTTGTTTTGAAAGGCCTCAGAATAGGCCCCTTTAGGTATGCCCTCTGATTACGCGTCAAGGCGGGGAATATCTTCGGCCTCTGATGACTCGGGGAGTTTGCTCGGCCCATCCTCCAAAATCTCTTCAGTCCGAAGCTTAACTTCTTCGATCATCACCGGCTCAGCAGCCTTTAGGACTTCGGTGCTCCTCTTTCAAGCCACCAGCTTGTAGCTAGCATCTACATTCTCCTCTTCCTCATCTCGTTGATGTTGAACTAGTTTTTCAACAGGGAGGCATCATCTTTCTTCGACTTGCGAACCTTGTTCTTTTTATGCTTTGGAGTATCGGAAGGAGAGACCATTTTCCTCTTTTTATCGTTAGCCAGCTTCGGCACCTCCTCTTCCCCAGGTAAGGCGGCGTCATGGCAATATTATCTCTGTGACCTGTATGAGAGGAAATCAAGAAAAAATAAAAAAGAAACACTTCACATAAGAGCTTCAAACATGAGTAAAGAAGCTTATCGTGATTTTTGGCCTCCCATCGGCCCTTTGCCAAATCGCACCACGTGTGCTCGGCGTACAAAGAGGTAGAGGCCAGTTTTCGAACCCAGTCTTCAAGGTTCAGGATTGCACCAGGCACCCAAGAAACCGCTGCATCATAGTAAAGGACGTCAATAAGAAAAAAGATGATGAGCGGAAGTTATAGGTGGGTTTGTGCTTACACTTCATGTTCCACTCTTCGGGGAATGGCATCTTCTCGGCCAGAATTATATCGAAAGTCCTCACTCCGATAAGTCGGCCCATCCTTCCTCGGTCCTTGTCCTCATCTATGCTCGAGAACAACACCTTGGTGGCCCGACGCTGAAGCCTTATTAATCCACCTCGATATAGACAAGGGTTGTATAGTCTGATGAGATGGTCAAGGGTAAAAGGCATCCCTTTGACTTTGCTCACGAAGAATCAGAGCAAAATGACGATGCGCCCGAAAGAAGGATGGATATGGCACAGGGTTATTTGGTATTAGCGGTAGAAATCGAGGATAACGAGGTTAATGGGACCCAGCGTAAAAGGATAAGTATAAACAATCAAGAACCCTTTCATATGAGTGGTGATGTCCTCTTCCGGGGTCGGAATCACCACCTCCTTGTTTTCCCAATGGCAATCTTTTTTCACCTGCTCAAGATATCCCTCATTTATTGAGCATATGAATCTTGACATTGGCTCACATTGGTCAAGTATTGACGAGGGTTTCTCAACTTTAAAGTCGAAAGTAAGATCGCATGACCCAGGAACACACTCTTCGATGCGTGGCACCACCGATGTTTTATCGCCAGCCGGCCGCGATGAGGAGGCCGTTTCTTTTTTATGAACCTTTTTCAATATTTTTGACATTTTTATATGAGTTTAGAGAAAGAAGAATATAAAACTTGTTGTTTGATGAGAAGGTTGACAAACGGGATGTGAAGAATTGAAGAACTTAAAGGGAGAAGAAGTGCTTTGAAGATTAGAAGAGATTTTGGAAGTAAAGTTTGACAAAATTATGAAGATGGTCTATTTATAATAATTTCTACGACAGTTCAAAGGCACTAGTGGCCGAAAATCAACTGGCGCTAATTAATGATCTTGAGAACCGTGCTGACGCGACACTTCGATCGTTTTTGTCGCTTACGTCACAAGAGTGACATCATAACTGGTTGAGGTATAAAATCGAAGGCTCGCTTCGTTTCTTCTCATTAAACTCCAAGAAACGAGGAGACTATCTTTATACGGTTAAAATCGGACTTACCCGATTTTGCTATTTAATTGAGACCAGGGGATTGCGTCGGGGGTCGGCCTCGTAATGGATCGGGCTAGAGTACGAAGATGAGGTGTCAAGTTCAAGAATCAAGGTGCCCATCGAGATCGTGGCCGGCAACGATCAAGAATAAGTATAACCGACTTCGAGTGAAGTGCATTAACGGAAAGGCAAGATATCTGTAACCAGTCGGAGATCACGACAGAAATTCCACAACAAATCAAATTAAGGGTAGTTATTCGTACCAATCATGGGATTCATTTCCATAATAGAATTGTACCATAATTAGGATTTCTCTAGTATATAAAGGGGAGTCCGCATCATTTTTAAGGAGCTTACATTCACACAGATCAAAGCAATATAATATTCTCTCTTTAACTCACGTTATCTTGTTCATCGGTTTGTTGCTTTTTAACTGTTCTTGCTCTACTAGCTCGAGCGTATTGCAACTCGAGGGCATTGTTTAAACACGGGTTCGCTCTACATTATTGTCAATTTCTATTTCTTATCTTCACGTTTCATATTGATATTAAGTGAAATAACATATCCTTAAACAACATTACAAGATTAATTGTTACTCAATTTTTAGGGTAAACATTCAGAATACCGATCTTTTAATTGTACTGCAGATAAAAAATTAGGATCCGTATACTCAGCTATATTCAATTGTCTTAAGTCAATCTCGTACGTAATCTACTAAGAGAGTGAAGACTCGGTCGTTTTGAAATTCTTCAAATTTAGAATTTAATTTAAAATTAACTTTATATTTGTTAGGAGTATATCTTCATTTAATTTACTACTTTTTTTCGTGTGAGAACCATCATTAGTTGTATAAAGTTTCTAAAGGGTTTTAGAATGATCATGTGCCCCATAGACTTAATGATTTTGCATTGAACTAATGCTCACTTCTCTCTCCCAATTACCTAACCCATCGAACTGCTCTAGGTTTTTCTCCTTCAATTCAGACGATCAGGCTTCGAATTATGCTAAATTGTATCAAGAACAATTCTTGTTCTCGTCAACATTCAATTCTCTTAAGTCAATATTCTTGTTCTCATTTTTCTTTTTAATTTTTTTTTACCACATAAGGGAAAGAGAAGGGAAACATGACCAGCAAGGTGAAAGTTAAGTAGCCAACCAACTGAGCTACTAAGATTACTCATTTTCATATTCTCACTAATATTCAATTCTTATATATATATATATATATATATATATATATATATATATATATATATATTAAGAGAGTCTAGACTCACATAATTTGGAATTCTTGAATTCAAATGCTGAAATTAATGTATTTTAATTTATAACTAATTCTATATTTGTAAGAATTCATTAAATTTAGTATTTTTTTCATGCGAGAAAAGATGTATTATTTTCGGTCACTAGTTGCATAAAGGTTCCAAAGGGGCTATCCAAAGGGGCTAAGGATGATCATGTGCTACTCTACTTCATAGCCTTAATTGTAGAAATTTAAAGACATACATAGAGCCAACGCATCGAAAATTAAACAAGGAATGTATCTTCAGCCATAGTTATTCAAGTGTTGTAGAATCGCCTTGTAAAATTTTGACAGAACACCTAGGCGTCTTCTAGCTTGTGCCTATCGTTAGATGACAGACGACTGATGGAGTCACAGGCGTATTTATAGGTAGGCTAGGGACTCTTAGGTAAATACTTTAGCCCTAGGGACTTCTCTATAAATTATAATTAACATAGGGACTCCTAATATGCGATAATTTCTTTCCATCAAAGAAACTACCATATACTTCCTCCTGTCAGATAGAAGCTTTTTAAAGGAGTTTTCACTTCCTCAATTAAGGGCATTCTAGTTCGACATGCTACCTTCTCGATGTATCGAAACGTCTATAATGCATTGTATGTCCCATAATAGGTCCCATTCTTCTACTCTTTCCCGAAATTCGATGACTATTCATAGCTATTACCTTGACTAGCTACAACGACCCTCACAAATTGCGAATACTAATTTATTAAGAATTAATCGGATTGAGGATATGCATAACTACAGAATATTATCTGATATATTATTTCCTTTAGGGGACAAGATAAATAATTTATTACCTTATATGTGGGCCACACTAAAAGTCTTTAGAAGAGACGGTAATTTCTAACATTCTCCCACTTGGTCCACATATTAAAATCAGATAACCCTTTGTGAGAGATAAACTTATAATATGGCCATAAACTTTATCTCTCAAATAAAAGTTATGCGACAATCACTTTAACTAGAATATATTATTACACGAATCATAGCGGTCATGCTTTTAGACAGACACTTCCTTCCATGTATTACAATGCACAATATATTATAACAAAGTGTCTAGCAACTTTATGCATGATCTTAATATAAGTCATTCAGAGTCCAACTTTATTGATCCAATGATAAAAAATATACATGAAAAACCAAAAGTGTGCACTGTCATGTATATCAAAACAATCATAATGTCTAGAGAAACTGTTAGAGAGCAAAGCAAGACTAAGTTGAGCTACTAAGCCTCATATGGGTTAGATGATCCTTGAAAATATTAGCTGGCAGACCTTTAGTCATAGGATCAGCAATCATCAAAGTAGTACTAACATGCTCAAAATTCACATCTCGCTTCTTCACATAGTCTCTAACCATCAAGTACTTTATGTCGATGTGCTTGCTTTGGCTGCCACTTTTATTATTCTTAGAAAATAAAACTGCAGTCGAATTGTCACAAAAAATTCTCAATGGCCTTGAAATAGAATCGACAATCCTAACGCCGGAAATAAAGTTTTTTAACCATAACGCCTGTGATGTAGCTTCATAGCATGCTATAAATTCAGCTTCCATTGTGGATGTTGCAGCAATGGTCTGCTTGACACTTCTCCAAGACACAATACCTCCAGCAAGAAGGAAAATGTATCCTGAAGTAGATTTTCCAGTGTCTTTGCATCCACCCAAATCAGAGTCTGAATATCCAACCACCTCCAATGAGTTAGAGCATTTGTATGTAAGGTTAAAATCCTTGGTTCTTTGCAAATATCTCAAGATCCTTTTACCAGCTTTACAATGGTCAAGACCAGTGTTACTTTGATATCTGTCAAGCATTCCTATCGCAAAAGCAATATCAGGTCTAGTACAGACTTGCGCATACATAAGGCTCCCAACAAGTGAAGCATAGGAAATGTCTTTTATTTTCTCCTTTTCTAATGCATTTTGTGGATATTGATTCAATGATAATTTGTCACCTTTAATTATGGGTGCCGCTATAGGTGAACAATTCTTCATCCCGAATCTTTTCATAATTCTTTCAATGTAGGCCTTTTGGTACAGTCCAAGTAATCTTTGAGATCTATCTCTGTGAATCTCTATGCCAATTACATAAGAGGCTTCACCCATATCCTTCACCTCAAAATTCTGGATAAGGAACTATTTAGTCTCGTGCAACAATCCTAAATCACTACTTGCAAGCAAAATATCATCCACATATAGGACTAGAAAAATATATTTGCTCCCACTTATTTTAAGGTATATACATTGATCAATGATGTTCTCCGTATATCAAAATGAAGAAACAACATTATGAAATTTAATATACCATTGGCGGAAAGCCTGTTTTAGCCCATAAATGGATTTATTCAACTTGCAAACAAGATGACCTTTGTCTTTATCACAAAATCCTTCAGGCTGACGCATGTATACCTCCTCTTCAATGTCTCCATTCAGGAAAGTTATTTTCACATCTATTGATGTAACTCTAAATCAAAATGATCTATTAATGCCATGATTATTCTCAATGAATCCTTTGATACTGGAGAGAAGGTTTCATGGTAATCAATGCCTTCCCTTTAAGTAAAACCCTTGGCTACAAGTCTGGCTTTATATCGTTCGATATTACCCGATGAGTCTATTTTAGTTTTAAAGACCCACTTAGAACATATGGTAGAGGATCTTTTTGGTAATTCGACGAGATCCCAGACTTTATTTTTAGCCATAGATTCTAACTCTTCTTTCATGGCATCATACCAAAGCATGGAGTTTTCTCCACTCATGGCTTGTGAAAATGAGCATGGATCATATTTTAGTCTAATATCATAATCAGACTCTTGGAGATATACAACATAGTCGCTAGAAATTGCTAATTTTCGAATTCTTGAGGATTTTCTCACTCCCACTGGTTCAGACACTTCTTCAGTGGGTTCAGGTAAAACGGATTGATCTTCATGTGGCTCCTCAAGTGGTGGTGGCTCTTGAACTTGTTGTTGTTCAGATAATTCATGAGAATTTTTCTTAGCAACATTCAAGTTCCCAATATATAAAGGTACCACAGGTGGTTTCCTTATTTCTTACAATTTCACCCTTTGAGTCAAACCACTCCCACTCTCTTCATGCTCCTCAAGAAATTTAGCATTTCTAGCTTCAACAATTTTAGCAGAATAAGAAGGACAATAAAACCTAAATCCCTTAGAGTTAACCGCATAACCTATAAAATAACAACTTATTGTTCTTTCATCCAACTTCTCTAGTTATGGGTTATAAGCCCTCACTTCAATTAGACATCCCCAAATGTATAAATAGGTTAAACTAGATTTCCATCCTTTCCATAGCTCAAAAGGTGTCTTGGGACAGCCTTGGATGGAACCCTATTTAAAATATACACAGCTGTTTTTAAGGCTTCACCCTATAAGGATAAAGGTAAACTTGATTTGCTATTCATGCTTCTTACCATGTCCATTAATGTCCCGTTCCTTCTTTCTTCCACACCATTTTGTTGTGGTGTTCCTGGCATGGTATATTGAGCAATTATACCTTCACTTTCAAGGAACTCAGCAAATGGACCCTTAACTTGTCCTTTATCTGTGTATCTACCATAATATTCTCCACCCCTATCAGATCTTACAATTTTGATCTGAGCACCACTTTGTTTCTCTACTTCTGTCTTGTAAATTTTAAAATCATCAAGTGCTTCTGATTTGTTAAACAGAAAATAGAGATACATATATCTTAAATAGTCATCAATAAAGAAGAGGAAGTATCTCTCACCATTCAAGCAAGGGGTAGGAAAAAGTCCACATATGTATGTATGTATGTATGATCTCAAGTAATTGAGAACTCCTTTTGGCACCTTTAGTTGATTTGTTGGTCTGCTTACCCTTTATGCAGTCCACACAAGTCCCAAAGTTAAAAAAATCAAGAGCTTTTAGAACTTTATCATTAACCAACCTTTTGACTCCATCAATAGAGATGTGTGCCAATCTCTTGTGCTAAAGACTAGATGAGTTCTCATTGATAATACATCGCTTGCCAATTTCTTTATCATGCAAAGTTAAAATATTGCATTCAAAGTCTAGCTCAAGTTTATATAAATTTTCATTCAAATTTCCAAAACCAATAACTTTATTTCTTTCAAAAGTTTCACATAAGGATAATGAAAATTCAAATCATATCCACTAATCGATAGTCTTGAAAGAGAAATTACATTTATAGAATATTCTGAAACATAAAAGTATTTTCTAAATGTAACTGAAAACCATCCTTCAAAATGAGCCTATAAGTCCCCACGCCTTCCACACATGAATGTGTTCTATTGCCAGAATAGACGTATTGTTCACTTCCTATCGGCTTCCTCTGAGTTAGAAAGCCCTGCATGATTTTGGCAATGTGAATTGTAGCACCAGAATCAATCCACTATGTATTATCAGAAATTTTAGTAAAATTAGATTCATAACATACAAAGGTAAATTTACCTTTCTTCTCACGCCATTTCTTGTATTTCAGGCAATCCTTCTTCCAGTGGCCCTTCTTATTATAAAAACGACAAGCATCTTTGTCAAAGGTGCTTTTCTTCTTCATGGGAACACTTCTGACCTTCTTTGCATTTCTCTTACCATGAGTTACCATATTAACACTTTCAGGTATCTCATGCTTCAACCTCTCTTCTTCTTGAACACACATGGTCAAAAGTTCATTGATTGACTTTTTATCCTTATGTGTGTTGTAAGAAATTTTGAACGGACCATATTCCGCCGAAAGGGAGTTAAGAATGAAATGCACAAGAAATGGTTCAGACATATCCACCTCAAGGGACTTGAGTTTAGCAGCAATGTCTCTCATCTCCATAATCTGCTCAAGCATTGTATATTTTTTGTCGAAAGTTATACTTGAGAGCCTTTTCATAAGGGTGCTGGCCAATGCCTTGTCAGAGCTTACGAATTGTTCATCAATTGTCTTCATGTAAGCTTTGACCTTATTGCTATTAGGGATAGAACCTCTAATGCTTTGGCTTATGTAATCTTTTATGAGCATCAAACTTAAGCGATTAGATTGCTCCCACCGCTCATAATTAGCCTTAGCACTTGGCGTACTTTATTCCGTTGGGATATGTGGTTAATCCACACGAAGTGCCAGGTCCAGATCCGAGCACCCTAAAGTGAGAAGAAATTTTTCCTTCCATTCAGCATAATTGTCACCAAAAACATTAGAATTCGAACATTCTCATTAAAAATAGCGGTAGGAAAAGCGGTAAAGACTGCAAATAGAGGATAAACATACATAAGCTATGAAGTACAATCCATCGAAGATGAATCGCGTAAAATACCGATTCATAGTAAATTCTAGACCATCCTGTGTCCATGCATAGAATTTACTAACTTTAATAGACTAGTAAACCAAAATACATAAAAAAAATTATCTATACTTGTGGGCATAAGATAATTTTAACTTAAAGGTTTACTATCTCATTCCAATTAATTTTACCAAAATGGTTACCTCCCTGTAGGGCCGGGTTACCATTTTAATGAGATAACTGGACTAAGTAGATATCATTATAATTTTAATTTTAATCACCAAACTTTATGTGATTAAATAACTTAATATCTTTTGTATCAAGTATTCAAGATGCTATGACTACTCCTAAATACATGACATAAAAGAAAACTCAAAATGACATCTCAAAGTAATTAATCTTAATAATCAACTTAAACAAATGTTAATCACACTGAATATAAGCAAGATGCTATATTACCACAAGGGCTAATTCTTATAATTACAAAAATTATAAGAACTCAAAACGGTAGCAAAGTTGTTAAATAAATTATCCGTTTAAAAGATCGGACTGTTATTGTATAAAACAGATTCCATTCCTTTTAATTTCAAACATCATAAGGAGAAGGAAAATAAATAAATGTAAAAAAGTAAACCTTAAATCAGAACATGAATGCAAAGCCAAACATAATTCAAGAAATGTTCTGATTGTTAGTGAAATTCATTGAATTTCAATAAAGTCTAAAATTAACAATTGTAATCCTATTAGATGATTACAAAGAAAGCCACAAATCAATCAATGTCCAAAGACAACTAAAGACACTTACGAAAAGGTAGTCTCGAATTTCTTTAAAATAAAAATATCTAATTAAAGGATTCAAACACAATCTTGAAAGCAAGACTTGAGAATAAATTAATTCAATATCATATATTAGGATTTCTATTTCTAGAAGACATCCTAATAATTTGAACCAATCAAATCAATCTACTATCATAAACGGGCGCAAGCATTGTCCAAACAAAATTGTTTTAGAACTAATTTTAATTAACATCAAGATAGAAAAAGATCGTGGCACATACAAATCTATTTTTTAAAGCAAATTTATGATGGAAATTCATGGAAGCATCATTCTTGAAAGAAACTATTACACCGACATGGATCTTCATATGCATACAGTTTATTACTAGATAGACAATATGGACACAATAAAATCTATAGAAGCTTCACTAATACCTTCTCCATACTGTTTTCACAGGAATGTAACATCGAACAATACGGCTAAAGGGTGGCTCTGATACCATGATGTAGAAACTTAAACACATACATAGAGTCGACGCAGTGAAAATTAAACAAGGAACGTACCTTCAAGTGTTGTAGTATCGCCTTGTAAAACTTTGATAGAAAATCTAGGAGTCTTCTAGTCTGTGCCTATCGTGGGATGCCAGATTGATGGAGTCACATGCCTATTTATAGGTAGGCTAGGAGCTCTTAGGCAAATACTTTAGCGCTAGGGACTTCTCCATAAATTATAATTACCCTGGGGACTCCTAATATATGATATTCCCTCCGTTTCATTTTATGTGAACCTATTTTCTTTTTTGTCCGTGCCAAAAAGAATGACCTCTTTCCTTATTTGGAAACAATTTATCTTTATGCAATGATTTATAGCCAAACAAAATATTTGTGCCTCATTTTACACCATAAGTTCAAAAGTCTTCTTTCTTTTCTTAAACTCCGTGCCCAATCAAATGGGTTCACATAAATTGAAACGGAGGGAGTAGTATCTTTCCATCAAAGAAACTACCATATATGCATAACTAAAGAATATTATCTGATATATTATTTTCTTTGGGAGACAAGGTAAATAATTTATTACCTTATATGTAGGTCACACTAGAAATCTCTAGAAGAGACGGTAATTTCTAACATTAATATTTTGTGTCGAATGCTCAAATTCTTTTACACTTACCACGTGTTCGCAATCAAACAAAGTACCGGAAGAAACTGGACCAAAATGGTACTGGAGGGGATCCAAACCCGGCCAAACAGTCATTACATGATCGATCTCCAATAAGAGCAAGACTAGAAAGCACAAAAGTGATCGATCTAGAAAACGACTTAAAACGCCTATTTGAAACTTACATCAGAATTTAGAATCAAAACAATTAATGTAGCAAAATTTCATGAATTATTTTTTCCATTAGCTCCAGTCAAAGAGAGATTGTCAAATTTAGGTGTTTACCCTAAAAAGTTATTTTTTCTCTTTTAACAAATTAATAATTTGTAGTCAACAGAAAATCAATAAGATTTTGGGTACTGAAAATAAACATTAGTAGTTAGTAGTGTTGATATTTCCACTAACATCTTTAGCACTACTCCAATTTAGCTTTACATAGCCTTAAGTTGTGCGTGGCTATGTAGAAAATTTGCAACACAGAGTTTGAAAAGTTGACCGGCATTTTATAGTCTGATTGGTCAAGCTGCAAAAATCAGCTTATTTTGAGAAGTACTTTTGGTGAGAAGCAATTTGTGTTTGGCTAATTAATTTAAAAAGCACTTCTGACCAGCAATTAGTGTTTGGTCAAGCTTTAAAAACTGCTTCTGAATGTATTTTCCTTAAAAGTGCTTTTAGAGATAAGCTACTTTTTCGGTTTCTCCAAAAGTGCGTATGATTCTCCTCAAAAGCACTTTTTTTTTCAAAAACTTAGCCAAATACTTCAACATTGAAAAACAACACTTGTTTTAAAATTGAAAAAAAAGTTCTTCTTATATTGAAGAAGCTTGACCGAATAGGCTATTAGTAAGTGACATGCTCAGCAGCTCGTTTTCAAATAGGAAAAAAATCCTCTGGCCTGGAATGCAGCTGAAATTAATTAAATATAGAATATTCTTTCTTTTTTCCTTCCAGAGATTTTTATAAATTGGAGGAAAAGACAAAAAAGTTAAATAGCTCGACATAATGTCGAAAGACAATGAATTTTCTCAAGGTCTTCAGTATCGCTGTGAATTAGGATTTGCAGTGTAGAATCGTGGAATTTCATTGTTTCTCTGTTTTCGAAATATGAATGTGTGATTTGTTATAATTGATCTTATAGATACTATAGAGAAAGCATCTGCCATCTTAGATGCATGTTAGCATTTCCGCCTTCCTTCTCTTTTCAGCGCCTATCCGAAAGAGAATCTAGTACTTTTTTATCGTGAATATCTGAACCGATTGTTTGCTATTCAAAATTTCTTGTTTAGGCAGCTCATACCATAAGATCTCAATTCTTCCATAACTGGATAATCAACACTGAAAACTATCTTTACATTCGATGGTTTGGTGTTTTGAAGATCCGTACATTATTGGCAGCAACTTCTGTTTTAATTATTGCCTTCATTGTAGCACCTTATCTTCTCGTTTATCTTATCAAATCACCTGGCTTCATTTAGGCCCTACTTGAAAGGCTTGCTTTCTTCAAAAAAGTTTTCTTTATTTAGAGTCCTTTAAGAACTCCTTCAGATATAAATTCGCTTAAGTTCATACTCATCAATGGGCTTCATTATTGCCATTTAAGAGAGGCTTGATCCTATGACCTTGTTCCCTAAGTATAGTTATAAATAGTGAATTCAACATCCAATGTAACACACAGAAATTCTGAAAAGCTTACGCTACACATTATTCCGAGCTAAATAAAACTTTATTTTATGTCTAACGTCATTCTTATTGCTGCCTTCGGAAGTCTTGCTCCCAGAACAATTATGTGCTATTTTATATCGATTTCAACGCTTATATTTTATTTAATTTATTTATTATTTTGGGATCAAATCGATTCACCTGTCTTTAAACTATGTTATAAATTCAATTATACCATTTTGCGGGTAAATATTTTGGCGCCTAACGTGGGCTTAGATAGTTGCATAATTGAGTTGATCCTCCATCTATTACTAATCCATATGATTCTTTGTTCCTTAGCAAAAATCGTAAAAAGTGGCAGATAACGATGTCAACATCGCACACAATGTTGAGGCACAAGAAAATCTGCCTCAGCACGGGGATTCGATCAGCGACACCTGCATCGAGAAGAATGTAGCCACGTCGGTTCATAGTGGGAGGTATCCCCGACACGTAGGGGAACCTACTCCTGACAATGTTGAGGACAAACACGTAGCGGAAACAGTGAGGATCTTTAGAGAACAACAAAATTCCACCATGGGCCACCTCTCACGGCAACACCAAGCCATGACATAACTAAGGCAAGCGTTGTCGGGTGCTTCCAACAACAAGAATGGAAGAGGCCCAGTTCCTCCCGGTGCTCCCACAAATCAACCAACATAAAGGGTTGATAACAACACCACGAGGGATGAGGTCAGCTTCGACGGGGCTGGGTGGATCGGCAAAGGATTTGGTAACAACAACAGTAAGGATCCTTTCAAAATCAAGCTCATGCGGTTTATGAAGAAAATAAATTCCTAAACAGGCCAAATTCCGAGCGCATCACAATTGTTGAAGGGCCCAAACTCAAAGACATACACCCACATGACATTCAAACCTAGCTCAGCACCAGAGTTAATTCTGAAGTGGTTCAAAATGCCAGATGTACCAAAATATAATGTTCGGACCCTCAATAACACATCACCACCTATACAATGGCGGTGAAAGGAAAGGACTTGGCTCCACACGAGATCGAGTAGGTCCTGCTAAAGAAGTTCTGAGAAACCCTTACGAAGGGGCCCCCGACATGGTACTCACTCTTACCCAAAACACTCAATAGATTCCTTTGAGATGCTCACATATCCTTTCATCAAGGACCATCCAGGGGCCAAGAAGGTCCAGGCCCAGAAAGCGGACATATACATGATTTCGCAAGGAGAATCCGAGTTGCTGCTTAAGTTCATGACCAGGTTCCAGAAAGAAAAGATGTTACTACCAGCCGTGCCAGATGGATGGTCAACTGAGGCATTTACTAAATGGTTGAACCCGAAGAGCTCTGACGCCTCTAAAAAACTGAAAGAAAGCATGCTCGAGTTCCAGGAAACTACATGGCCAGATGCCCATAACCGTTACGAATCAAAGATAAGAATAGAAGATGATTAGCACGGGTTCTCAGCATAAACTAAGGGTCGAGATCAATAAAAGAATGTAGATAAATCGAAGGATGATTTTGATGCAGATCGACAATCTTCTAAGGGCTAGATTTTTTCCTACAAAAGGACCGAAGGACGCGGCAGAGGATTCTGGTAAGTGGATAGGTTTGCGTCCGATAGAAAAATTGACTGCGATAAGAATAGTAGGTCATTGCAATATAAAGAGGTATCAGGTTCCTGGATTCCACCTATCGTAGGTTGTCTGAGTACAATGTCAATATCACCATACTGGAGCTGGTATCGATGATAAGGAACATCAAGAAAGCACGGTTCCTGAGAACGATGAGATCTGATCCCAACAAGAGGGATCTCAATCTATAGTGTGAGTATCATGGGAATAACGGCCATCAAACTGGGGACTACCGATATCTGCGTGAGGAGGTAGGAACGTTATTGAAAACTGGCCATCTCAAATAGTTCTAAAGCGATTGGCTAAAAAAATTACGATCGCAACAAGGATAATGCAAATCCCTTGAAGATCAGTGAAGATCCTCCCCGGCAAACCATCAACATGATTTTCGGGAGAAATGAGATCAACAGTGTAACCTTCTCGGCAACGAAAAAGACAAAAGTATCAGTGTCTTATAGCAAGAAACTTCGGGAAGTTAACGAGGACGATATCACCTTCATAGAAGAAGGCGCCGATGGACTTCTGCTAGGGCACAATGATGCCTAGGTAATTTCTCTTAAAGTTGTAGATTTTAAAATTAAATGTGTTTTGGTGGACCCAAGAAGTTCTGCCAATGTCAGTCAATAGAGAGTACTGGAGAAATCCAAGCTACCTGAAAGTATCATTCCGGCAACAAAGCTCCTAGTCGGTTCAACTTAGCATGTGTAACAACCCAAGAGGAGATCTTGCTGCCCACGAATGTCGAAGGGGGTTATGAAGACTACCTTGTTTGAAGTAGTAGATGGCAACATGAGCTAAAACATAATTCTTGGCAGACCATGGCTACAAGAGATGAAGTTTGTACCGTCAACATATCACCAAATTCTGAAATCCCAACTCTAAAGGGAATCAAACAAATAAGAGGAGATCAATCGGCGGCAAGGGTATGAACATAGTCTTAAATTCCAGTAGCAAAGGGAAGAAATACATGGCATAACAATCATAAGAACTGACGCCTGCCCCCAAACCAAAGAAAGATGACAAAAGGGAGGAGCTCGGAATGCCAACAGGAAAAAGGTATTTCCAGGTACCAGATGAAACGGTTGCGATCAAGTCCAGGGAAAAAGAACTTGAACAAATGGCGTTGTTCAAAAAGTTTATAGAGAGAAAATTCCACCTGGAGACAGGACTAAATCCCTAGCTCATGTCAGGATCTATAGAATTTCTTAAAAATAACATTGAATGTTTTGCATGGTCGCACACGGATATGATAGGCATCCCTAGAGGTGGTCATGCACAAGCTAATCCTGGAACCCAGCATCCCGCTGATAAGGCAAAATAAGTGCCCAATTGCCAAGGTCAGAATCAGGTTTGTCAAAGAAGAGATAATTCGATTCCTCGATATCGGTTCAATTCGGGATGTAAATGTCCCCGACTGGCTAGATATAGTTTTAAAAAAGAATAATAAATTCTGTATGTTTGTAGATTATAAGGATCTAAATAAGGAGTGCATAAAAGACTCATTCCCATTGCCAAGCATTGATCAACTGTTTGATACAACGACCAGACACAAGTTGATCACTTTCCTCGATGCTTATTCCGAGTACAACCAAACTAATATGAAATTGGAAGATCATGTAAAAACTTTGTTCATAACAAAATTTGGCACATATTGCTACAATGTGATGCCCTTCGGGCTTAAGAACATCAGAGTCACTTATAAGAGGCATGTGACTAAAATGTTCGAAAAGAAAATAAGGAAAATGATGGAAGTTTACATAGATGATATTTTGGTTAAGCCTTTGAATGCAGGTGACCATTTGAAACACCTGAAACCTTTGACATCCTAAGAATACATAACATGAAGCTTAAACCCAAAAAGTATGCGTTCAAAATCAGCTCTGATAAATTTTTGGGTTTCCTGGTATCACAAAGGGGTATCAAAGTCAATCCCGACAAGATCAAAGTCATCGAGGACATTCTAGATAATATGACAAATGTGAAAGAAGTCCAAAGACTAACTAGAAGACTAGCCGCTCTAGGCAATCATTTCTCGATATTCGGAATAATGCCATCACTTCTTTTCATCTGAAGAATAAGAAGAAGAAGAAGAAAAACAATAACAGCTTCAAGTGGACTCCAAGATGCCAATCCACTCTAAAAGACCTAAAATAGTATCTATCAAACCCTCCGTTACTATCAAAATCTAAGAAAGGCAAACAATTGTTAATATACTTAGCGGTCTCAGAGGTAGCGTTAAGTGTCGTTCTAGTCCGAGAAGATGAAGGTACGCAATCTCCTATATATATTATGTTAGCAAAATTTTATCGAAAAAGGTCCATTCATGATAGTGAACTATACAAAATTGTACATATTTTACTGTCGTTAAGGTGGACTTAATCCTACTCTTGTCGTGTATAAGGTTGCTCACATATGCTAGTTTTTAGACGAACCTCGCCAATAAAATATTTAGCACCAGATTTTGATATGTGTCACAATGTGGTGTATTCCATCTATACCCTAATTTAAATAATAAACCAACTCGACCCAATACCCTATTTTAATAAACTATAATCCTATTTTATTGCCACACGCTCTCACATTTGCTTTCTTCTCCCAAATTATCCTTTCACCATAGATGATGGGTCAATACAAAGTGAGCTCATTTCAACTGGTTTTTCACTACAGAATGATTTAAACTCCTAATTGATTGTTTATCAGGACTTAAAAAATCCAGCTTTCCGATGACTTTCATTGTTCTTCACCTTATGTGATTAAATTTTGGTGGAGGTCAATAGTTTGATATTGATCTTTTCTTTGCAATTCTTTTTTGTTTTCCAGATATTTTTACCATTGGCATGTATAACATCAATGACAGAAGGCAGTAAATTCTATTTTCTCCTGTCTTCCACTTTTCTGTTGTTGGTTGTTGTCGTTAAAGTGATGTTGGCTCAAAATTCAAAGCCTGGTGATGATATTTTGTTGAACTATGGAGGTCATGACGGTCTTGAATAAGAAAATGGTCAAAAATAGGGTTTAGATGTTGGGTCAACATATTTGAAGGGCAACAAGTCATGGGGTAATAAAATAGGATTGGGGTTTATTAAAATAGGGTACTAGGCCGGGTCAGTTTAATAAAATAAGGTTGATGGGTCGGGTTGATTTATTATTTAAGGGTTTAGATGGAATGCACTAGATTGTGACACGTGTCAAGATATGGTGCTAAATATTTAATGAGTGAGGTCTATCTAAAAAAGCATATGTGAGCCACTTTATACACGGCAAGGGCGGGATTGAGTCCACCTTTTAAAAAACATGCAAATGTGTATAGTTTCGTATAGTTCATTGGCATAAATGGACCTTTTTCAAAATTTTATTTAGAGCGGAAACTCGTTATCCGCACCTTGAAAAATTGGCCTTAGCTCTTGTAGTCACCACTCGAAAGCTTAGGCCTTATTTTCAATGCCATCTAATATCCGTGGTGACAACCTTTCCCCTGTGGAATGTCCTTCACAAACTAGAGTTGTCAGGTCGACTACTAAGTGGGCGATTGAAATTAGTGAATTTAATATTGAATATAAGCCCAGGACTGTGATCAAATCACAAGTTTTGGCCGACTTCATAGCTGATTTTAATCTCAGGACATCTGGAGTTTGGACCTTGTTCGCGGACGGAGCCTCAAACATGAAAGGGTTTGGGTTTGGGGTAGTCTTAATCACGCCCTCGGGAGAAGTCCTGAGGTAGGCCATAAAAATTATTCCCATGACTAACAATGAAGTCAAGTATGAGGCTTTGATTGCAGGACTTGAACTGGCCCGGTGACTAGACTCTGAGGTCATTGAAATCAAATGTGATTCCCAATTGGAGGTGAATCAATTATATGGAATCTTCAACACCAAGGAGGAACTCATGCACCAATATGTGGTGAAAGTTCAAACTCTAAAGAAAAGTTCGGGGAATATTCAATCATCCACATCGCAAGATATGAAAACGGAAAAGCAGATACCCTAGACAATCTGGGCTCGTCCACGAAAATGAAGGGATCAGATTTTGGTATGGTAGTACAGCTCATGCACCTCGCACTGGATTTGGGCGGTTATTATAAGGTAAATATAGCTAACCTAGTTTGCGACTGGAGAAATGAAAATATCGACTACCTTCAGCACGGCAAGCTGCTTGAAGACCCGAAATCATCTCGGGCACTCCGTACCAAAGCAGCTCATTACAGCTTCTATAGAGGACAGTTATACAGAAGATAGTTCCAAGGCCCGTTGGCCCGATACTTAGGAGCTTTCGAGGCTAATTACGTCATGAGATAGGTTAACGAAAGAATTTGTGGAAATCATTCAGGTGCATATTCGTTGGTGTTAAAATTAGTTTGGGCAGGATACTACTAGCCCCGGATGGAACAAGACGCTAAGGCATTCATTTATAAATGCATTTCAAAGCCAAGTACCGTTAATACACCAATCGACAGAACTCCTATATTCGGTGTTATCCCCATGGCCATTCATGAAATATGGAATGGATATAGTTGGACCGCTGCCACCGGCTCCCGTGAAGGTATGCTTTCTTCTAATTTTAACTGATTACTTCACTAAGCGGGTTGAAGCAGGTCCTTACCAGAAAATCAGCGAACGCGAAGTAGTTGATTTCATTTTTTTTTATAAGGAAACATAATCTGCAAGTTCAGAATACTGAAGGAGATTGCCTGCGACGAGCCACAATTCATAGGCTCAAAGGTCATAAAATTCCTTACAGACTTGAATACTAAAAGAATCACATCTTCTCCATACCATCCGAGCACAAATTGGCAGGTGGAATCGACCAATAAGGTGATTAGTCAAAACCTTAAAAAAGACTGGAACAAACCAAAGGCAAGTGGCCTGAAGAGTTACTGAAAGTGTTGTGGGAATTTCGGAAGTCGACCAACTCGCATGAGAGAGACACCTTTTTCTCTCGTATACAGAGCAGAAGCTCTGGTCTTAGTGAAAGTAGGAGAACCGACCTTGCGATACTAGTAATGACTCGACTGGTCATTTTGAGCTTTAGCATGTCATTTGGTAGTTTAAGACCTTGGATAGCTTCACTTCATGTATTATAACTTGCACGTGAAGACATATTAGATTTTCATGAAGATCAGAGTTGGTTTAGAAGAATAATTCTCCATTTGGAAGCTTTAAGTTGGAAGAGTTAACCAAGGTTTCACTTTTTAGTAAACAACCTCGGATCAACGTTTTGACGGTTCTGTTAGGACCATAAGATAATTTTAAACTTACAGATATATCTAGATTTGGATCTGGAGGTCCATAGGTTGATTTGATGCTTTTTGGCAAAAGTTGGAAGATTGAAGTTTTAGAAGGTTGATAGGTTTGACCGAGAGTTGAATTTGTTGATATCGGATAAAGATTATGGTTCCTGGATGTGATATAGGTCCATTGTGTATATTTTTGGACTTGCATGCAAAATTTGAGGTCATTCCAGGTTGATTTGGTATGGTTCCGCATGAGTTTTAGAAGTTTAAAAGTTCATTAGGCTTGAGTTGAAGTGTGATTCATGGTTTTGATATTTTTTGGTGTGATTTGAGGCCTTTAGTTGGTTTGTGTTATATTTTGGAACTGGTTTGTGTGACTAGACGGGGCCTGGGGCCTCGGGTGTATTTCAGATGCGTTTAGGTTGTGTTGTTCTCTTATTTGATGTTTCGTTGTCGTTTCTTTGTGCATAAAGGGTACTATATTGAGAAAACGACATTTTATTTGTGATTATATTGAAATAGTAGATCCATATCAGAATTACGGAACCATATCAACAAAAATTATCAAATTTTGAGGTCGTATGAGAGAGTTATGCCTATTTCCGTGTCGGTAAAGATTGTTGGTTTCTAGTGCGAACTTTTGTTGTTCACTAATGCAAGAGAGGTTCTGCAAATGTGTAGAAGAATTTTTCGGTTGAACAGTCAATGCAACAACATTCTCTTCGCGAACTCGAAGGTGTCCCCAAGGCGAAGAACATAAATCACCTAGGCAGTGTTTTAAACGGGCAGACCGAGCATTATAGTATTTTGAGCATATCTTGAGTTCTAAAGCTCCGTTTGAGGTGATTCTCGTGGCGTTGTTATCGTCTCAATAAGGGGTTTTGATGTTTTTCTATGATTATTTACGTTGATTATTAGTTTTATCCATTTTTAGATTGTAAAAACTGGATTTTGAGCCCCAAAATTGAGAAATGGTAAATTCTTGATTTTAGGGTCAATTCTTTGAACAAAATTGGATATTTTATGGATATAGACTATGTAAGTTATGGTAATATTTATTTTTAATAATTTTCAAAATCCGAGCACATAGGCTTGGGGTTGACTTGTGTTGACTTTTCATACGAGGTTGAGAATTGTTTCTAAGTGATAAATTATAGGTTCTTGAGTATGTTTTGATTGGTTTGCATGTTCATTTGCTAGTTTCGGATTGTTTGGAATTAGTTTATGGTCATAGAGAGGCATTGAAGCTAGCTATCAAATTTCGAATTGAGGTGAGTCACCTGCATAACCTTGTGAGAGGGAATTTACCCCGTAGGTGTTATATTTGTTATGTGTTTGTTGTGGGAGCTACGCACGTATGAGGTGATGAATGTCCGTATGTATACTGGAATTCCTGATTATTCTGATAGACTTAGACTCATCCATGCTTTAATTGTATTATTTGAGTTATTCTTGTATGTTTAAATGGTTTGGTTCACATTTAGCCTGAGACTAGACTCGCGTAAAGTATCGAATTTGCTATTTTAGATACTTGCCAGGCTACTTGATTTTCCATGGAAATTGTACTTTACTTTATGGATTTCTTCCACATTGTGCGTATTTGTCTGATAGTTTTTCTTGAATATTATAACTCACACGTATACTCGTGAATGGGGTTAGCAACCCGTCAAAGATCCATATTCTAATGGGATCAGGCTGAATGCCTCAGCAATACTCTTAGGGGATCGGGTCGTTCGCCTCGGCAAAGTAATATATTCTTATAGGGTCAGGTTGTTCGCCTCGGCACTATCATGTATCATATTCTTATGGGAACGGGATATTCGCCTCGACAGGATAATGTATCACACTCTTATAGGATCAGACCATTTGCCCTGGCAGTTCTATAAGACAACTCTTATAGAATCGGGCCGCTTGCCTCAGCAGAATCATGCGAAATACTTGATAAGAAGTCTGCTACTCCTGAGTTTCCTTACTTGAGATGTGACCATTGATTTGGTGTTGATCATTACATATTTCATTTGTGGAGGTATCCGATAATTGAGGACTTTTTGTTCACTGTTCAGTTATAGAACGTATTATTTGCCTATTTGTTCTCACTATTTGTTTACCATGTTTCATACTTCTACCTTATTATATTTAATTTATTTGACTACTAGTAAGTGTCAATGTCAATCCCTCATCATTACCTCTTCGGGGTTAGACTAGATACTTTTTGGGTACTCGTTGATTTACGTACTCACGCTACACTTTTGTACTTAATGTGCAGGTACTGACGCATGTACATTAGATGTTTATCTTAGCGCATTGGTGCAGCTGTTAAGGGAAATTTATGGTGAGCCACATTCAACACTATGATTAGGTGCGTAAGAGTCTCCATCTTATTCAGTTATTATATCTTATCTATTTTATATTCCAGACAAATATCATGGTAGTGTTGTATTGTTCTAGTAGATGATCATGCTCTTGTTATACCGAATTTTGTGGGTTCCCAGTGGATGTTCATTATTTTATTTCACGTTATTACTATTACTTCACTTTATTATTTATGTATATTCAAAAGTTTGGTAAAGAAAAACACATGTTTCTATGAATTCTAGATTGTTTTTATATATATTTACTGAAATCCCTTATTTTAAAATGGATAGTTAAATAGAGGTTCACATGTTGTCTTTCCTAGTATCATGTTGGGTGCCATCACGACCTAATATTAGATTTGGGTCATGATAGCTTGGTATCAGAGCGCTAGTTTCACTCAGGTCTCACGAGTCACGAGTCATGACCAATTCTAATTGAGTCTTACAGATCGGCACGAAGATGTCGATACTTATCTTTGAGAGGCTACAACACTGTTAGGAGAACTTCCCTTCTTTATTCCTCGTCGTGTGGTTTGATTTCATTGAAGCTTATGTCTTCATTTCCTTCCTACTCATTCTTATACGATGTTGAGCTCTTGTTATTAATTGGGTATCGAGGAGTTGTAGTGATGCTATAGATGTAGTGCAAAATATTTTTCCCTACTATTCGAGTGGACTATTATCGTCACCTTTAGGAGTGGTGTTCTATCATTTCATCCAAGTGTTAGGGTTTCCTACGGTTTTGAGACTATACACAGTGTATTGTCATGTTCATATGTTGTGATCGTGCAATACTGGAGTGAATGGTAGGGTGCTTATTTATGTGTTGCAGCAGAATGTCCCATAAAGAGGATTTCTCGATTCATGGTTTAGAGATTTGGCATTGAAACCCAGCAGAGAGGAGGTAATCAGACTATAAATGTTTAGGCTTTGGTTGATAGAGTAGCGTGATTGGATATTTTCAAACTTAGTTGAACTCTGATTTATGATATGATGTCATTATCATTTTTTAAATGCATTAAGGCTCATCGGTGTGATGGTCTTCATTGGTTTGCCTTCGGGGAGGTGTGTTGTGAAATGGTACCTAAGAAGCGTGTATTAGAGATGGCAGTGTGTGGTAGCTTCTGGGTCAAATTAGTTTTTCTAGTATTGATGGCTCGATAAAGATGACCTTTATGGAGGCTTAAAGTTGGTGGCAATCATTAGTTCAGATGCTACAGAGATGGATTATGATTTGAGGTAGTATTTTAGTAGCGAAGGATGAGGAAGGACAAAGATGATTATGTCTCGCGGTAGATGAGTTGTTAGCAGGTCAAGTACGAGCAACAAAGATTGAGTAGTTTGCTTAGGAAATTTTAATGTGACGGGAAGAGTTTGCTTGAAACGTAGGGGGATGTCTAAGATTTTTTATTATATTTTTGGGATGCAACATGTCTTTGAGTTTTGGAATGTATTGTTGGACCTTCAATTGATGCTAATGGGATGAACGGACCCTTGTAGCTGGCGGATAAGTGTGGAGCTAGGAGAATCAACTGATTTCATGATGGACATGGTTATGGCTATGACGTTGGAGGATGTTGGTATGAGGTTACATAGGTGAACTATCTCCTGTGAGAAGGTTCGGGGCTGCATGACTCATGATAAAGCTCCTATAAAGACTTCTACCTTCTATCCATGGGATAGATATATTGCGATGTAAGCTTGGATCGTTTGAAGAAGATGGTATGACTGTCAGGAGGTCGAGTGTACAATTGTGGCTAATAATTTGGGATATGTTATAATCAATAAAATAAGAACTTATGAGAAATTTAGCTGAGCAATAGTGCGAGATCATGGTAATTGAGGGGGAGGAGTCATTGTGGGTTCTGGATTTATGTGATTATGGATTAAAGCTATGTTTGGGAGCCTACCGTCTATGATTGGGTCACGTGGTAATGTGCCTTTGCAGTTTTAGGTTATCGGTATGTTGGTGGATTAGTTATTACCAAGGTAAGAAAACATCAAGTATAATTTGAGCAGGGAATTTAATAGATATGATGTACAAGGGGAAGTATTCATCTGGTTGCTTTATTGGAGTGCTCATGTGCGAATGGACCACAAGTTGTTTGGTTAAGTAATCAAGACTGGACTAGAGTGGGAGACTCTCAATAATGGTTCTAGCGGATTCGAGACTTTAGGTGTGGTGCTTAAGGAATTTCAGGTTCGTTATGTGGCTGAGGATTGGGGTTTGTGGTTGAGTGTGAAGGGTACTTAGAACATTTCTAAGTTATCAACGGGTCTGCGGTGTAGTGTTAGAAAAATAGGAGAAATAGCTCTGGATTTGCATAAGATCTAATCAGCGCATGTGTATCAGTTCGAGTTACTATAGACTGCATGAGAAAGATGAAATGGCTTATGGGTATTTAAATGACATTGTCTCGTGATGTGTGTCACTCAGGATGAGTGTTAATTGGGATTCATTATGTGATTAAATAGAGGTATTGATTCTGAAGGGAAGTCAAGAAGAAACCGAAAGAAGCTGAGTCAACCTAGTAGTGGTTTGGATCGGCATGGTTAAGGAAATGATCGGTTCTTTCGGTGTGGCAAGGCGATAGAAGTGTTTCATTGTTGTATGTGCGGGCTTGATAGACTCCGTAATTTGATTGAATTGGAGGTATTTGATTCTAATGGTTTTGATTATGTATAAATGGGCCCCAGAAGAGTTATGGCAATTTAGAACACGACTTGAATTCTATGTCTTTTAGGCTTTGGTAAGTTGGTTATGTGTTGCCATTATTCTTCTAAAATGAGTTAAGTGAAAGGTTCTAGCCAATGAAATGTTTAACCTACTAGTGGTTGAGGATTTATTATAAAATTCTTGTACTCTCGCATAGCAACATGATAAATGCAAATCAAGGTTGCGACCCAGTTTTGATAGGAATGCCACAAGCTCGGAAGTGCTAGGGAGAGATTTTAGATGTTCAGAGTATGTTGGTGTTATTTTTGGGGCGCATCAAAATGGTGTTTTGTGGAAAAGGCATTGTGTATTGATTTATGGATTCTTGATTTACATTACAGTAATAATATAGTTGGTAGCCATGGATGTGCTGATTTTGCTACTTGGTGCGGAAGGTCGTGGGAGTATCTCCTGTGGGATGATTGTATAAGTGTGATGTGTTAGCCATTTATGTGGTAAAGATTGAAATCAGGTATAGAGATTCTAGTACTGGTGCTGATGGGAGAGTTTATGTTTGAGAGGCACTCTGTTTCTTCGATTGCGGACTATGGAAGTTCGTTCCTGATTTGGCGGTTGATCGTATGTATCATGGATAGGTTCATTGTCGATCTTTGGGAGGTTATAGACCCATTTAGGGAAGATCGAAATTAGCTTTGAGGTCCATAGGTATCTTTGATGTAAATGTATATTCTATACCAAATCAGATATGCTTATTTGATATAATATTGCATATGTATGGGTCTTTGAGCGTGGTGAATGATATTCCTACCTTTGCCTATTTCATATGCTATTCTTTATGCTATTTGGTTTGTAAGACGGCTTGATTATTCACACGTGTGTTGAGATCCTATGTAGATTGTAGTGTTATGTGAGCGAGATGGCCCTTGAGATGCAGGTCATTTATTGCACCTTAGTCGTTCTTGGCATTTTGTAGCGCATGGCGCTATCTGTCTCTCCAGGGTTATGATTATGCATTTGGCGTGCTTGTGATCAACATCGCTCGAAGAGTATTTACTTATTCATTTCTATGTGTTGATCGGGTGGCACGCTGCCACGGGTATGATGTTCAGATCAGGATGCACGCCGCAACAGTGAGATGTTGAGTATGGTTCCTTAGACTTATTTTATATGTTTTGTTTTTCATCTCCAAGATAGGTTCATAGCATTGGTTTGGTTCTTTTTGTTCGTTGCCCAGGTCGGATGGTCTTGTATTCAGGCTCGTTAGTCCTTATTGGTCATATTTTAGTTGTGACTTGTTGGCGTATTGACGGTGTCGTATGACATTTTAGACTGTATTTGAGGTGCATTATTTCTTGAGCAACTTGTACTGGGTGAAACGAGGTTATTGGACCTGGAATTAGTGCAATCAGATCTATATAATGTATATTAGAGGTAAAATGTCACTTATCATCTTAGAATGAGACAATAGTTCTTGCGAAGCGAGAGAGACTCCATGAGTTATTTATTTGGCAGGTGGTTATGAGTGTCTACACATCTCTTTCATCATTGCAGTATTACGTTGGTTAGAACAGGACTTATATGCATTATGAGTAATAAGTTGGTATTTACCAACTTATCTCATCTTTAAGCTTATATTTCTGCTATGTTTGATTGATAAAATTGTGTGTCTAATGTCGTTTACTTCTATTTTACAGGTTCTATGTGATTTAGAAGTGATCATGAAGAAAGAAAGTGAAAATGAGTCAAAAAGAAGTTGAAAAGAAGAAATCTGGAAAATGGCCTCAGATGTTGCAATTGCGACATCAACTTGGCAAATGCAAAGTCAACCATTCCCGTCAATGTTCGCAAATTTGAAATGAGGATCGCAAATACGAATTCCAACTTGACAGTCAACCTTCGCAAATGCGAAGCAATTCATCGCAAATGCGAAACCAAGTGCATACTGCCAAGTTCGCAATTGCGAACATACAGATCGTAAATGCGATGTTCAACAGTGATGTCAAGGTTCACAATTGTGAATGTCGTACTTCAGTTCTGGGCAATTCTTTCATTTCACAATTTCTTCATCCCAAACTCTTTAATACACGACCAAGCTCATTTGTAAATTATCTTTGGCCAATCTCTGGACATCTTTGACATATCTTGACAAGAGAACACAAGTTTTGGAGCTAGGGTTCTTGCACACACACTTGTGTCTTGAAGATTTGATGCTTATGGTTGAGAATTTCTTACCCATTTATGTTCATTTCTTCATCTTCTTGCTTTGTATTTTATATCTAAGTGTGTAGTATTTTCTCTAACACTTGAATCTTGTTTATAGGAATATTCATATTTAAAGTCTAGATTAAATATCTTGTTGAGCTTATGAATTGAACGATTTTTATATGAAGTGAGTTATTGTTTCTTTAATTAATTTTGTTCTTTGATGTTTTCAAGGGGAATAGCTAACCCTGGGACTCACCAATTTACTTCGAATTAATTTTGGGAAAGATAATTTGGGGTTGGGAAAGATTAGTTAGCAAGAACTTGAGTCTTTAACCCTTAATTTATAGATTCTACCTAGGGATATGATAGAATTACTTGTAGCCATATTCGGGTGTGCTTAATCTCTTAATTGTTTTAGGGATAATTCAATTAGGAAGTCTTGCTAGTCTTCAGAAGAAGCTAATATAGATTTTTTACCCGAGGCTAATTAACATACACTCGCTCATATTTGTAAAATCATAAAATACATTGAATCATTACTTGAGCGTAATTCCCATTGCATCCATGCTTGTAGCCATTGATCATTTTACTTGCTTTCTAGGTTAGTTTATATTTTCTCAATTAGTTATAAATATTTTCTCAAAAAAGTTTCTATGTGTTTGGCTTAACATAATAAGTGATAACTCTCTTGCACGCCTAATTGCCTCTATATTATTCTCTGTGGGATTCAGCCCCGACACATAGTTGGGTAAATTATATTATATGCTACCGTGTCTATTTACTTTTTTGTAGTGGATTTAGATGTCATCAAAATTGGCATTGTTGCCGGGGAACTGTGACGAGCCGGTCGGTCGTCTTAAGAATTAACGTCCTGATCCCCTATTAACTGCTTCCCCTAAGTTCATTTCTGCTATTTTGGTTTGCCGGGACGTTCGGTGTTAGGTTTCAAAGAGTTTTGGGACACTTGGTCCCTAAATGAGAGCTTAAGTGTTGAAAAGTGGTTCGTAGTAGGAACAGTGTGAAGACAACCTCGGAATGGAAATCATATGGTTCCTCTAGCTCCATTAGGTGATTTCGGGGTTGGGAGCGTGTTCGCAATGTATTTTGGAAGTCCGTAGCTCATTTAGGCTTGAAATACCGAAGTTTGAATTTTTGAAGCCTCCGGTCCGATAGTGAGTTTTTGTTTCGAGGGTCGAATTGGAATTTTGGAAGTTGTAGTAGCTCCGTCGTGTTATTTGGGATGTGTGTGCAAAATTTCATGTCTTTCGAACGTGTTTTGGTTAGGTTTTTTATCGAAAGCGTGTTTGATAAAATTTAAAGTTCTTAGGTTCGAATCTTTGAATAATTCGAGTTTCCAGCGTTGTTTTAGGTGGTTTAAGGATTGGTACAAGTTCGAATGATGATATGGGATATGTCTGTAGATTTGGTTGAGGTCCCGAGGGCCTCGGATGTGTTTCGGATGCTCAACGGAGCAATTCAGAGTTTGAAAATGCTGCAAAAATTCTCAGTTGTTGCAGGTCTGACTTTCTTCTTCGCATTCGCGAAGAACCCATCGCGTTCGTGTAGCAGTAGCTCTCCCCTTCTTCGCGTTCGCGTCCTCCTCCACACATTCGTGTAGAGTAATTCTAGAGGAGGACCAGGCCCTTCTTCGCGTTTGCATATTTGCTTCCGCGTTCGCGAAGCTTCGCTAAATTCCTCTCCGCGTTCGCGTTCACTACGTTGTGTTCGCATAGCTCATGACCCCCAGGCCTTCACGTTCGTAGTCCTACCTTCGCGATCGCGAAGGGAATTTTTGGCCACTTAATTTTTCCTTCTTCGCAAACGCGAGATCCTCTCCGCGTTCGCGATGCTTTATGGGTCTAAACAATACTTAACATTCAAAAACGAGGGTTTTGCCATTTTTATCAAAATAGTTTGAGAGCTCGGATTTGGGGGAAATTTCAAAGGTTTTTCGAAGGCAATCACTGGGTAACGATTCCCTACTCTCTTATGCATAAAACCCACTAATCTAACCACGAATTCATCTTTAATTTCGGATTTTTGAATGAAAATTTGGGAAAAACTTCTTAGACCAAACTATTGGGTTTTGAGTGAGCATTTGACCTCCGATATGGGAGATTTTTATATGGTTGGACTCATGAGAGTAAGTGGGTTCTGAAAATGTGAAAATTATTCGATTCCAAGGCATTGGCCTGAGGGGCAGTTTGGTCATTTTACCTATTTTCGCGCCCTAGCTTTAAATTTTGCTAGTGGAATCAGTTGTTTGCAATATTATTTACGATATGTAATTGAATTGAATAGATTTGGGCCATTTGGAGTTGGATACTCGTGGCAAAGGCGTGGTTCCTAGTTGATTATTGAGCCGGTTCGAGGTAAGTGGCTTGTCTAACTTTGTGTGGGGGACCTTTCCCCTTAGGACATGATCTTTGAATATTTGAATGCCTCGTACATGAGGTGACGAACGCGTACTTGAGATAATTGTTGTAAACCCGTTTCTTCTTGAAGTATTTAAATTGAGATTTCTTGTTTACTTGTTCATTTTAGATTGTAAGTTTAAACCTGTGCTAGCTCAGAGAAGCATGTTTAGCTGACTTACTTGCTTAATTGTTTAACTGTATTATTTGTACTCTGTGAAGCATGTTAGGCTAGAAATTAATATTACTTGTACTGATTTAGTATTATTCTGAGGTTATGAGTTGTTGTTGTTGTGTGTTTAATTTGGGACTACGGGACGGCTTCCTGGGAGATCCCCCTGTACTTTATAAATTCTGGACTGAGGGTATAGGATACCAAGAGATCCCCGACACATGTATTTCTATATATTGGGATACCAAGAGATCCCCGACACATGTATTTCTATATATTGGGATACCAAGAGATCCCCGGCTTACTTATTGAGGATACCAAGAGATCCTCGGGATACAAAGAGATCCCTAGTGGATATGATGAGGATACCAAGAGATCCCTGGTTCATATGATGAGGATACCAAGAGATCCTCTAGATACAAGGAGATCCCCGGCTATTATCCCTTGTTGAGAGCAGTATTCCTTGTATTGTTACCTTTTATTTCTATTACTGTTCTTCCTTGTTTTTCTGGTTTGGATTCTCGTTGTAGACTTTATTTAAACTATTTCTGCTATCTTATTATTTATTATGTTTTATCTCAGTAGGGCTTTGACCTTCCTCGTCACTACCCAACCGAGGTTAGGCTTGGCACTTACTGAGTACCGTTGTGGTGTACTCATGCCCTTCTGCGCATGTCTTTTTTTTTTTCATGTGCAGATTACCCTGGTACCTCTACTCAGGCGCACTATCCTTGAGGCGAGGAGTCATACGAAGACTTCGAGGTATATCTGCCACGTCCACAGACCAATAGTCTTTATTGTGATCCATGCTTTAGTATCTAGTTTATTCCTTTCTCTCAGTTGTTTAGATATTCTGGAGTTAGAGCAGCGTACTATGTTTCTATTAGCCTATGGTTCCCGTGAGTTTTCGGGTTTTGGGATTGAGTTGTAGACTTCCGCATTTCTTTTGGGTTGTATATGCCGAGCGGCCTTATATGCAGTCATTATTTTACATATATTCAGTTTTAATTAATTATTCCGCAAATTATATTAAATTTCCGCATTGTTAGGCTTACCTAGTTGTAGGAACTAAGTATCATCACGGCATATTCATGGAGGGTGAACTGGGGTCGTGACAAGTTGGTATCAGAGCTCTAGGTTCATAAGAGTCACGGAACAAAGGCCGGTTTATTAAAATCTCATCTATCGGTACGGAGACGTCTGTACTTATCTACGAGAGGCTATGTAACTGTATAGGAAAAAATCTTCATCTCATTTGAATTCCTTGTCGTGCGATATTTTTGACATCAATTATAAACTTATGTCTTCTATTCTCTCACAGATAGTGAGGACACGTGCTACACGAGATGACCAGGCACCTGCGTCCCCTACTGCAGTCGTCAGAAGTCGGGGTCGGGGTAGAGGTTGAGGTTGCGCACGTGGTGAAGCCAGAGCACCTGCGCGAGCTGCCACTGAGGTACCACCAGCAAATCCAGCCGGAGCCCAGGCACCTGGCACACCTACTACTGCCACTACTACCCCAGCGCTCCAGGAGACTCTGGCTCAGTTTATGAGCTTGTACACTACCTTAGCTCAGGCAGGGTTGCTTCCCCTTGCTACAGCCACATCCCAGGCCGGGGGAGGAGCACAGACTCCCGTCGTTCGCACTGCTGAGAAACGAGTGCAGGTTGAGCAGGTTCCCGATATTATTCACGCGCCGCCTGCAGCGCTAGTTCAGCTCGAGGATGGGTCAGCTGCTTCAGAGGACGAGCAGCGGAGACTTGAGAGGTTCAAGAAATATGATCCCCTAGTGTTCAGAGGATTAGCATCATAAGATGCCTTGGGATTTCTAGAGGAGTTTCACTGTATTCTTCGCACTATGGGCATAATGGAGTCCAACGTGGTTTCTTTCACTGCCTTTCAGCTTCAGGGAGCCGCCTATGATTTGTGGCGCACTTATCAGATAAACAGTCCAGTCAAGGCTACTACACTGACTTGGACCCAATTCTTGGATATGTTTATGAGAGAGTTTGTTCCCCAGAGTCTCATGGATGCATGGCTTGCAGAGTTTGAGCATTTGCGCCAGGGTGCTATGATCGTTTCGGAGTATGCTATCTATTATACCAGGTTGGCCAGACATGCACCGGCTTTGGTTTCTACAGTTCGGGAGAGAGTTCGTAGGTTCATTGAGGGTCTTATTCTACCCATCAGATCTAGCATGGCTCGAGAGTTGGAGATGGACATTCCTTATCAGCATATAGTAAGCATTGCTAGGAGGATTGAGGGTATGCTCACCAGGGAGCGAGGGGAGAGAGAGGCCAAGAGGTCTCGAGAGTTGGGCCACTACTCTGGTGCCCGTACCCTAGCAGCAGGTCAACATGGTAGGGCTTTTGTGGGTCGCCCCGTTCATTCAGTTATTCTAGAAGCCAACAGTGCTCCAGCTCCGCCTATACCTCAAGAGTCTTACTATGCACCTCCAGTTTCTAGCGCGCCTCCTACGCGGGGTGCTGTCAAAGGTCAGTCTAGCAGACCTAGCCCAAGCCAGTCGCAACCACCACGTCCTCCCAGAGTTTGTTTTGAGTGTGGTGACACCCGTCATGTAGTGAGGGATTGCCCTAGACTTGGGAGGAGTGCACCTCCATAGACTACTCAGCTACAGCGTGCTCCTCAAAGTTCTCAGGCCATGATCACAGCTCCCGCTGCTACCCTATCTGCCCAGCCAGCTAGGGCGGAGGTCGGGGAGGTAGAGGTCACTCTCGAGAGAGAGGCCAGGCCAGATATTATGCTATTCCGGCTCGCACCGAGGCTGTTGCCTCCGATTCTGTCATCACAGGTATTATACTGGTTTGTCACAGAGAGGCATCGGTTCTATTCGATCTGGGCTCTACTTATTCTTATATGTCTTCTTACTTTGCTCCGCATTTGGGTGTGCCTCGAGATTCTTTGAGTGCCCCCGTTTATGCTTCTACTTCTGTGGGAGATTCTCTTGTTGTGGAGTGCGTTTATCGGTCATGTTTGGTTACTATTCATAATTTTGAGACCAGAACGGATTTATTATTACTCGGTATGGTTGACTTTGATATTATTCTGGGCATGGACTAGTTGTCGCCACATCATGCTATTCTTGATTGTCACACCAAGACCGTGACGCTGGCTATGCCAGGTATTCCGCATATTAAGAGGAGTGGTACTTTAGATCACACTCCCAGTAAAGTTATCTTTTTTCTTAAAGATCAACGTATGGTTGAGAAGGGGTGTGCTGCGTATTTAGCTTATGTGAGGGATTTTAGTGTTGACACCCCTTCTGTTGATTCAGTTCCAGTGGTACGGGATTATCCTGATGTATTTCCAGCTGATCTTCCGGGCATGCCGCCCGATACAGATATTGATTTTAGCATTGATCTATTGTCGGGCACTTAGCCCATATCCATTCCACCATATTGCATGGCTCCTCCCGAGTTGAAGGAGTTGAAGGATTAGTTGCAGGAATTGCTTGGTAAGGGTTTTATTCGACCCAGTGATTCACCGTGGTGTGCTCCTGTCTTGTTTGTGAAGAAGAAGGATGGCTCTATGCGTATGTGTATTGATTATCTCCAGTTGAACAAGGTTATAGTGAAGAACCGTTATCTTTTTCCTCGTATTGATGATCTGTCTGACCAGCTTCAAGGCGCACAGGTGTTTTCTAAGATTGACTTGCGCTCAAGGTACCATTATTTGAAGATTCGGGAGCCAGATATCCCGAAGACTGCCTTCAGGACTAGGTATGATCATTACGAGTTCCTTGTTATGTCATTTGGGCTGACCAATGCTCCAACAGCTTTCATGCATTTGATGCACAGTGTATTCAGGACATATCTTGACTCATGCATTATTGTTTTTATTGATGATATACTAGTATATTCCCAGAGTTGGGAAGATCATTAGCAGCAATTGAGGACCGTGCTTCAGACCTTGAGGGAAAAGAAGTTATATGCAAAGTTCTCAAAATGTGAGTTTTGGCTGAATTCTGTGGCATTCTTAGGCCATGTGATTTCGAGTGACTGTATTAGGGTGGATCCGAGGAAGATAGAGGTCGTATAGAGTTGGCCCAGGCCTTCATCTACAGAGATTTGCAGTTTCCTTGGTTTGGCGGGCTACTACTGTCGCTTCGTGGAGGGATTTTCATCTATTGCAGCCCCTATGACTAGATTGACCCAGAAGGGTGCAGTGGACAGAGAAGTGTGAGGTGAGCTTTCAGAAGCTCAATACAGCTTTGACTACAGCCCCTATCTTGATGTTGCCTACCGGTTCGGGGTCTTATACTGTCTATTATGACACCTCGAAAGTTGGCCTTGGAGCGGTGTTTATGCAGGACGGTAGGGTGATTGCCTACGCGTCCAGACAGTTGAAGATACATGAAAGGAATTATCCTATCCACGACCTTGAGTTAGCTGCCATTGTTCATGCCTTGAAGATCTAGCGTCACTATTTGTACGGAGTGTCTTGTGAGATCTATACTGACCATAGGAGTTTGCAGCACTTACTCAAGCAGAAGTACCTGAATATGCGTCAGATGAGATGGTTAGAGTTGTTGAAGGGTTATGATATCACTATTCTATATCACCTCGGCAAGGCCAATATGGTGGTGGATGCCTTGAGTCGCCGGGCAGAGAGTTTGGGTAGCTTGGCATATTTACCAGCTTTAGAGAGGCCTATGGAGATGGATGTTCAGGCCTTAGCCAGTCAATTTGTGAGATTGAATCTTTCGGAGCCCAGTTGGGTTCTAGCTTGTATGGTCTCCCGGTCTTCCCTATTTGATCGTATCCGGGAGCGACACTATGATGACCCTCATTTGCTTGTCCTTCAGGATAAGGTTCAGCGTGGTGATGACCGAGATGTGACCATTGGAGATGACGGGGTATTGAGGATGCAGGGCCGGATTGTGTGCCCAATGTTCATGGTCTTCGAGAGTTGATTCTAGTAGAGGCCCATAGTTTGCGATATTCCATCCATCCGTGTGCCGCAAAGATGTATCAGGACTTGAGGCAGCACTATTGGTGGAGGCGGATGAAGAAAGATATAGTTGGTTATGTGTCTAGATGCCTCAACTGCTAGCAGGTAAAGTATGAGCACCAGCGCCCTGGTGGGTTGCTTCAGCAGATAGAGATTCCAGAGTGGAAACGAGAGCGCATCACCATGAATTTTGTATCTAAACTCCCACGGACCTTGAAGAAGTTTGATACCATTTGGGTCATTGTGGATCGATTGACCAAGTCCGCTTATTTTATTCCTGTGCGTACCATTTATTCATCTGAGCAGTTGGTGGAGATTTATATCCGGGAGATTGTCCGTCTGCATGGTATTCCAGTTTCTATTATTTCAGACAGAGGTACTCAGTTTACATCGCGGTTCTGGAGAGTCGTGCAGCAGGAGTTAGGCACTCTAGTGGAGTTGAGCACAGCATTTCACCCCCAGACGGATTGACAGTCCGAGCACACTATTCAGATCATTGAGGATATGCTCTGTGCGTGTGTGATTGAGTTTGGAGGGTCTTGGGATCATTTCTTGCCATTGGCGGAGTTTGCTTACAACAACAGTTATCAGTCCAGCATTCAGATGGCATCGTATGAGGCTTTATATGGTAGGAGGTATAGATCTCTAGTGGGCTGGTTTGAGTCGGGCGAGGCCAGGCTATTGGGCACCGAGGTGGTTCAGGATAGACTTCGTACATCCAAATCCAGACAGAAGAGTTATGCGAACAGAAAGGTTCGTGATGTTTCATATATGGTTGGTGAGCGGGTTCTGCTTTGGGTTTCGCCTATGAAAGGCATCATGAGGCTTGGGAAGAAGGGAAAGTTAAGTCCGAGGTTTATTAGCCCTTTTGAGATTTTGAGGCGAGTTGGGGAGGTTGCTTATGAGCTTGCCTTACCTCCCAGTTTGGTCGGGGTTCATCCGGTATTCCACGTTTCGATGCTCCAGAGATATCATGGTGACCCGTCGCACATGTTGGATTTTAGTTCAGTCCAGTTGGATAAGGATCTATCTTATGTCGAGGAGCCAGTGGCTATATTGGACAGGCAGATCAAAAAGTTAAGGTCGAAAAACATTGCGTCAGTAAAGGTTAAGTGGCGGCGCAAGCCAGCCGAGGAGGCGACTTGGGAGATCGAGCAGGATATGCGCAGCAATTACCCTCATCTTTTCACTACTTCAGGTATGTTCTCTATGCTCGTTCGAGGACGAACGAATGTTTAAGTGTAGGAGAATGTGACGACCCGGCTGGTCGTCTTAAGAATTAATGCCCCGATCCCCTATTAACTGCTTCCCCTAACTTTATTTTTGCTATTTTGGTTTGCCGGGACATTCGGTGTTGGGTTTCTGAGAGTTTTGGGACACTTGATCCCTAAATGAGAGCTTAAGTGTTGAAAAGTGGTTCGTAGTAGGAATAGTGTGAAGACGACCTCGGAATGGAAATCCGATGGTTCCGCTAGCTTTGTTAGGTGATTTCGAGGTTAGGAGCGTGTTCGCAATGTATTTTGAAAGTCCGTAGCTCATTTCGGCTTGAAATGCCGAAGTTTGAATTTTTGAAGCCTCCGGACCGATAGTGAGTTTTTGATCCGAGGGTCGAATTGGAATTTCGGAAGTTGCAGTAGCTCTGTCATGTCATTTGGGATGTGTGTGCAAAATATCAGGTCTTTCGGACGTGTTTTGGTTAGGTTTTTTATCAAAAGCGTGTTTGATGAAATTTGAAATTCTTAAGTTCGAATCTTTGATTAATTCGAGTTTCCGACGTTGTTTTAGGTGGTTTAAGGATTGTTACAAGTTCGAATGATGATATGGGATATGTCTGTAGGTTTGGTTGAGGTCCCAAGGGCCTCGGGTGTGTTTCGGATACTCAAGGGAGCAATTCGGAGTTTGAAAATGCTGCAGAAATTCTCAGTTGCTGCAGGTCTGACTTTCTTCTTCGCGTTCGCGAAGAACCGATCGCGTTCGCGTAGCAGTAGCTCTCCCCTTCTTCGCGTTCGCGTCCTCCTCCATGCGTTTGCGTAGAGTAATTATGGACGAGTACCAGGCCCTTCTTTGCGTTCGCATATTTGCTTCCGCGTTCGCGAAGCTTTGCTAAATTCCTCTCCGCATCCGCGTTCACTACGTCGCATTAGCATAGCTCATGACCCCCAGGCATTCGCATTTGCAGTCCTATCTTCGCGATCGCGAAGGGAATTTTTGGCCACTTAATTTTTCCTTCTTCGCGAACGCAAGATCCTCTCCGCGTTCGAGATGCTTTATGGGTCTGAACAGTACTTAACATTAAAAAATGAGGGTTTTGCCATTTTTATCAAAATAGTTTGAGAGCTCGGATTTGGGGAAAATTTCGAAGGTTTTTCGAAGGCAATCATTGGGTAACGATTTCCTACTATCTTATGTTTAAAACCCACTAATCTAACCACGAATTCATCTTTAATTTCGGATTTTTGAATGAAAAATTGGGGAAAACTTCTTAGACCAAACTGTTGGGTTTTGAGTGAGCAATTGACCTCCAATTTGGGAGATTTTTATATGGTTAGACTCGTGAGAGTATGAGGGTTCTGAAAATATAAAAATCATTTGATTCCGAGGCGTTGGCTTGAGGAGCGTTTTGGTCATTTTACCTATTTTCGCGCCCTAGCTTTAAATTTAATAGTGGAATCAGTTGTTTGCAATATTATTTAGGATATGTAATTGAATTGAATAGATTTGGGCCATTTGGAGTCGGATACTCGTGGCAAAGGTGTGGTTCCTAGTTTATTATTGAGCCGGTTCGAGGTAAGTAGTTTGTCTAACCTTGTGTGGGGGACCTTTCCCTTTAGGACATGATCTTTGAATATTTGAATGCCTCGTACATGAGGTGACGAGCGCGTACTTGAGCTAATTGTTGTAAACTCGTTTCTACTTGAAGTATTTAAATTGAGATTTCTTGTTTACTTGTTCATTTTAGACTGTAAGTTTAAACTTGTGCTAGCTCAGAGAAGCATGTTTAGCTGACTTACTTGCTTAATTGTTTAACTGTATTATTTGTACTATGTGAAGCATGTTAGGATAGAAACTACTATTACTTGTACTGATTTAGTATTATTCTGAGATTATGAGGTGTTGTTGTTGTGTGTTTAATTTGGGACTACAGGACGGCTTCCCGGGAGATCCCCCTGTACTTGATATATTCTGGATTGAGGGTGCGGGATATCAAGAAATTCCTGGCACATGCATTTCTATATATTTGGATACCAAAATATCCGCGGCTTACTTATTGAGGATACCAAGAGATCCTCGTGATACCAAGAGATCCCCAACGGATATGATGAGGATACCAAGAGATCCTCGGGATACCAAGAGATCCCTGGTGCATATGATGAGGATACCAAGAGATCTTCGGGATACCAAGAGATCCCCGGATATTATCCCTTGTTGAGAGCAGTATTCTTTGTACTGTTACCTTTGCTTTTGTCACGCCCCAAACTTGGGGGGCGAGACCGGCACCCAGTGCCTCACCTATCCTTGCGTACCAACTTGCAACTAAGGGACTCTGAACATATGATGTCATACTTTTGGTCATGGGCTACATTGCAAGACGATAGCGAATGCTGGCTAAATATCAATATAATGTTTGGCCGACAAGGCCGTTATATTTATTACAGCTGAAAAACCAACCAAATATACATACAAGGCCTGAAAGCCCAACATATTGTACTAACTGACAAGATATGTCTACAAGCCTCTACTAATGGATATTCTATGATCGGAACGACTCTCAGACTTACTCATGACATATATACGTATATATATAAGATATACATAAGGCTCTAGACCCGGAAACTCCGAAAGGCATGGAGCTTACCGATCACGCTGAGATCGGGCAACACTTATTGAAGAGGCTTACTCGTCTGTCTATCTGACCTGCACGCATGAAATGCAGCGCCCCCAGAAAAGGGACGCCAGTATGAATTAATGTACTGAGTATGTAAGGCAATATACGGAAAGCTGAAACTGAACTGATAATACAATAACTGCAAGTAGCTGGAAGTCAAAGATAATCTGAAGATATGCTTACTTGCTGATAGTGACTCAATTCTCTCAATATAGTAAGTAAAATAGCTATCCGGCCCTATAAGGCTCGGTATATATATATGTATAAAAATAACCACTCTGCCATAGTAGGCTTGCTCATAAGTGCTCGGCCATACTAGGTTATGTGTCTCGACCAACTGGGCTCGCTAAAAGCGCTCGGCCACAGTAAGATCGGTATATATATATATATATAACTGCTCTGCCGTAGTAGGCTCGCTCATAAGCGCTCGGCCGTACTAGGCTCTGCATCTCGACCAATTGGGCTCGCTCATAAGTGCACGGCCACAGTAGGCTCGGTATATAATTTACCATCTGATCGGAGGTTGCCCAATAGGGGCCTGCCCATTGATTATAGCTCGATGGTAATGAAAATACTTTTGATACTGTATATATATATAAACTCTCTGCTCCCTTGACTGGAAGAAGGAAATACTCAACTGAATATAAGTCCCGATAAGGAGAATATTATAATTTACAATACTAGAAAAATATACGCAATTTGCGAATCTAGGAAAATATACGTTAATTTCGGGATATGAATGTAATGACGAGATCATGCCAAATAAAAGAAGAGCTTAGCCTTAATATACCTGTTTTTTGAATTATTGGGACGAATCTGCTTCTGCGAAATTTATATTGGGTTTCCTTGAAATTGGAACGAACTTGGTTTCTGATCTTACGTTCTTGGTTTCAAGCCACAAGCAGATTATTGTTTCAAGCTTCTCTATATCATATGAATGAAATTTCTTTTGAATTTTTAACAAGCCTTGGCTTTGAAATTGCTTCTGTTCGTGAGTTTTAAACAAGAAAAGTGATATAACTAACTTTTGCCATTTCCATTTCTTGATAGCACTTTTAACGTCAAAAGTTGGAAGATTTTGTCTACTTTCAGAATGTATCTTGAGTGGTAATTGCTTTAGTTATTACAAACTATTATATTATAATAGGTGTCTTCAAGATAAGGCATAAGGTTGCCACCTTCCAAATAATTTTAAGAGTCATTATCTTGTCAGGGAGGGCTGCCACGTGTTTCATAATCAATTTAAGTTTTATTCACTTATTAGTTAATCAATTACCTGTTATTCGATAATTAATCAATTACCCGCATAATTTAAAAAATTATCCCAAATTATTTACAATTCTATTTATTTTCAAAATATTTCATATATACTTTATATATTATACTACCGTGGTCATATGGTACCTTGCATGGTACTAGTTCATAATTATCGGGTATTATCGATCGACCCGTATTTTATTTCAAATTGTTCACTTTCAACGAAACTCGTTTTCTTTAATCCGTGTACCCCTTTATCCTTTATAACACTTACTTATCGCTTGTTATAAGTAGTTTAAGTACGCTAACTTCAAGATGATCCCATCCCCGAGTCTATATCAGTTAACTAAAAACGAAATTTTAACGTACGAAAACGCGAGATGTAACAGCTTTCTATTACTGTTCTTCCTTATTTATCTGGTTTAGATTCTCATTGTAGACTTTATTTAAAATGTTTTCGCTATCTTATTATTTATTATGTTTTATCTCAGTAAGGCCCTGACCTTCCTCATCACTACCCAACCGAGGTTAGGCTTGGCACTTACTGAGTACCGCTACGGTGTACTCATGCCCTTCTGCGCATGTCTTTGTTTTTCATGTGCAGATTACCCAGGTACCTCTACTCAGGCGCACTATCCTTGAGGCGAAGAGTCATACGGAGACTTCGAGGTATATCTGTCGTGTCCGCAGACCAAGAGTCTCTATTTTGTTCCATGATTTAGTATCTAGTTTATTTCTTTCTCTTAGTTGTTTAGATATTCTGGAGTTAGAGCAGCGTACTATATTTCTATTAGCTTGTGGTTCCCGTGAGTTTTCGAGTTTTGGGATTGAGTTGTAGACTTCCGCATTTTTTTGGGTTGTATAGGCCGAGCGGCCTTATATGCAGTCATTATTTTACATATGTTCAGTTTTAACTAATTATTCCGCAAGTTATATTAAATTTTCCAATTGTTAGACTTACCTAGTTGTATGAACTAGGTGTCATCACGGCATGTTCATGGAGGGTGAACTGGGGTCGTGACAGGAACAATTTGGCATATTTAGGTTGTTTGAGAAATAATTGTGCGTGCTTTGGTCCAAACTTGTGAATTTTGTGTAATTATTTTCTTATCTTTGTTTATCTTCTTATTTATTTTCTTGTTTATTTTCTTAGTTTGAAAAAATGCCACCATGTAATGAAATTTTTGTCTGATGGTAGTTGTTCATACTTTGATGACCCTTGTCCTTATTGTGGAGGACCACACTCGTGGCATAATTGTTTAAATTCTTCCGGGGCGATTGTGCGCACAATCTCAAACCCATGAGTGGAGTATATATGATAAATGTGATGGTCAAAATGGTCATTGGTATAATTGTGCTTATTTGTCCTTCCATTCCACAATCCCCGCTATGATAATTCTACTTTCTGTGATGACAAGTGTAGAGATATAGAAATGGAAGAAATTGTGCATGATCAAAATGGAGAGTTTAAGCTCATGATAGAATTCCTACTTGAAGGAGAAAACAGAGAGAAAAATGCTTTAGAGGAGCTTTTGGAAAATAATCTCCAAAATGGTTTGACGCTTGAAAGGTTAAACATACAAATGGGAGAAATGCTTGAAGCTTTAGAGGTCCAAAAAGCCTCGGAAGTAAATGATAGCCAAGAACCTTCCTTGGATGTTGAAACCGAAAATCCTTCTTTGGCACTTGATCAACACCAATAACTCTCAAGTGCTCAAAATGAGAAGATAATGCTCATGTTGGAGGCTATTCCTGAAAACGAGGAGAAGCACAACTTGGTACTCGACGACTTGAAACAAGTTTTGACTCAAAATGATGAGAATATTGGTTGAGGATCACTATGCCCACCAACTTGAGAGCGTGGAAAGAGGTCAAGAAGAGTCGGACTTCGAAGAAGAAAGTGAGATATATCCTGAGGAACATCCGCCAACAGACGCCACGCTTGTTGGTGATTCCAAGAAAAATAAGGAATTAGATTCAACCAGTGTGGTTGAAAATATGGTTGAATTTGACTCTAGTTCGGGGGAGTAAGAGGATGTCAAAATCCAGAGAGAATTGCAAGTTGGAGGCTTAATGTCATATTCCAAGCATTTCTAAAAATTAGAATTGTGTGATGATATGGGGATTGAACTACACGAGTCAATAGGGATTGTGAAGAGGAGAGGCAAGGGCCATACATTGTACAATCTGAAGGCAGAAGGAGGCAAAATGGCATTCCTCACATGAAAGCCAATAAATGCAAAATGAAACAAATGGCATTCAGCTTGATTATCTATTTACCACACACAACCACTCGTGGTCACAAGCTTGATTCCAAGTTAGGTGCCCAATTCATATCCTCCAAGTGGAGAGAAAAGTGGTAAAGTTATCTGCATCGTACCACGATATTAAATGCAGTGCTTGATGGGAGACAACCCATCATATTCAATTTCATTGTCATTTTTTTAAAATTTTATTTTTGTTTTTCAAATTTTCTCTTTTATTTTATTATTTTTGACAATTCGACCAAGTTCCAGGATGTTTGGAAATGTTCAGGACACAAAGTAGGGAAATTGGGCAGTGAGAACAATCAGGCCCAGGCCTTTGATTTTACAATTGTGAACAGAGGTCCGCATTTGTGAACTGGGAGCCCACCTCAAAATCGAATGAGATGTCGCAATTGCGAACACTGCTAATTTTTTATTATTCGCAATTGTGAAATATCAGTCGTAATTGTGACCTATGAGGCAGTTATACTGGATTTTGCTAAACACCTGGCAAAAATTTCAAAAATCTTTTGAGGTCCTAAAATTGAACGACGATTATCTTCCTCACTCCACCAACTTTGAAACTCCCTCATTTTCACTCCTAGTTGCAAGCATCAAGGTATGAAGGCTTAATATTTGTGCTCTTTATGTTCTATTGCATCATCTTCTTCTTCTTCTTCTATCTTCTCTCTTTTATTTCTCAATAGCTAGGTTTCAAATGGGTTATTTTTTTGTCAAAAATTATTTGAAAAATGCTCAAATCATGTGTTGATTTTTAGGTGAGGTTGGTTCAGAGTGTGAGCTTATTTATTTGCTTGAAAAATGGGAAAGTCTGAGTATCCATGGCTTTGTTAAAATAGAAGTGATTTTGTGTGCTTACTATATGTTCGATAAAAGGCCCGAAATCGTGGTTGTGTGTGAAGTTTATTGCATAATTTTGTGCTTAAAACCTAACTGGTATTTTTAAAAGTGTGCCTTTGTTCAAAAAATTTGAAGCTTGGGACTGTTCTGTGGCTGGGACGACGAGGTCGCAATTGCGAGGGCCTCTTTGCATTTGCGAGCTTCTCATATGCGAAGAGGTGGTGACGATTGCAAAATTAGTTAGGTCTGGCAACCTTCGCATTTGCAAAGATGAGCTCGCAATTGCGAACTTTGAAAATGTCTGTTGTCCTTGCAATTGCGACATCAGAGAGCTGTGCTCTGTAGATCATAAAATCTAAAAATAAAATCTAAGATTGAGTTTCGACTGTCCAACCATTTCTTTACCATATTTGAATCATTTTGCAATGTTTTTCATAGCTCCAGTACTTTGTTTACATGTACCATAAACTGAGCTCTAACTCCAACGAATCCGCGAATGATAACCCTTTGGAAGTGGAGGAGAACTGTGACCAACACCAATTCTTGCCATAGGAATGCCAGGAACGGTGCTATGCCGAGTTAAGTACGAACAAGTTCTCTTAGAAAAGGTCCTAGAGCGTCTGTTGATACCTAATTTTTTCCTATATAATTTTCATATACAAAATACTCTAATTATATGTAATTTAGTCTTTTAAATACCAAATAAATTTATAAAAAATATACAAAAATTACCTTAACTATATTTTGGTATAAATATGGGAATAAAATAAATTATTCACCAAAATTGATAATTTTGGAAATAATTATTAATTTTTGTACTGTTAAAATGGATAATAAATTAATTTTAAAAATCTTTAAAAAATACTTAGTATGTGTGTATAATTATTGATTTTTGTACTGTTAAAATGCCAAAATACTTAGTATGTGTGTGTGTATATATATATATATATATAGCTAAGTGTTTTGGCATTTTTTCTATTTTTTAAAGATTTTTAAAATTAATTTATTATCCATTTTAACAGTACAAAAATCAATAATTATTTCCAAAATCATTAATTTTGGTGAATAATTTATTTTATTCCCATATTTATACCAAAATATAGTTAAGGTAATGTTTGTATATTTTTTATAAATTTATTTGGCATTTAAAGGACTAAATTACATATAATTGTAATTTTAGCCTACTTTAAGATTTAATAGCATTTAATAATTATAAGATTGGTTCCAGTATTTTTAAATTAATATTTATATATTATTTGCTGATTCAGTACTTTTTAATTTAATTTTAAAATTATTTTTACTATTTTTATAAAATAAAAGGAAAAAATTGGCTATTTAATATTTAGCCCAAATTCATTTCAATTGCAACCCCATTTACATTTTAATTATAGCCAAAATTGACCATCTAATTAACCCAATCTTAACACCCAATTGGACCGGCCCAATTCTAATTTAATCCGACCCCGACCCAACCAATTAACCTTCCCGGACAATCTTTTAATCCAGGTTGTTGATCATTTGGATCAACGGCTACGATTAGCCCTTACCTTTTTCAATTCCCCTACCCTAACCTAATCCCCTCATTTCATTTGGTCCACCGCCTTTGAATTCTCTCCCTCTCTTAACTCTCTCGAAGGTTCCCTGGAACCCTAGCCTCTCTCATTCTCTCCGACCATAACCTCACCGGAATCCATGGCTTCTCAGGCCATGGATAGTTGGTATTCGCCTATCTTCACCAGTAAGCCATGGTTGTTCAAAGTTTCGAGGCCTTACCTCGACGATTCCTTCTCCGATCTTCTCAAACCTTTGATTTCATGGCTCCTCCGGCCATGATCCGGCATATTCAAGACTCAGGAGCCTGACTCTTGACCTTTCCGACTCAAGATCGGACCTGTTTCCAAGACTTTCCCATTTCTAGGGTTTCTCCGAAACCTTAAGCTATTCGAGGTTCTTTCATTGTTGTTTGCTTAGATCTATATTGTATCTATGCTTTTCTTGCCATCTAAAGTGCTTTCCCCAAAAGTTTCTTTTCCAAAATTATTTCTCTCCGATTTTAGGGTTTCTGCAAGGATTTTTTGGAAAAAATCTTTCTGATTTTTCTTCTTCTTTGCTTTATGTGTGTTTTTCCATACCCTGCTCGTGTGGTTTCTTTTTATTACGCATGTACTGTCTTCTACCCTCTTTTTTTTACTATGCATGTTACTCCTGTTAATCTTTGCTATGTTTTCTTTACTCTTTTACTATATGTATTTACCGTTAAGTTATTTGATTTTTGTTTACTGGACTTTGTTCATGTTCTTCCATGCTTCATCTGCTTGTGTTCAAGTTTGTATTATCTCCTTCTTCTGAACTTGTTTAGGTTTTGAGTTTTCTCAAATATGTTCTTCATGATTTTTCTTCCTTTGTTATTCAAACATGCTATCATATCTATTTTGTTGAGACTCTGAAACAAATAGCTTGTTTCCTCATCTCTATGGCTGATTCAATTCGAAACCGTAGGATTTGGGGGTTTCTTGGCAATTTTGATTTTTTGTGTTTGAATTAGGGTCCACTTTGGGACCCTGAACTCTCATACTCATTGTGATTCTACAAATTGGACTTGTACCCCTTTTTTGCTTATGATTCTGAACTTTTCTTTGATTAGACTCTCTTCTAAATAACTTGACAATCCCTTCTTGATTCACATTTGTATGCTTTATATATAAGGACTCTTCTTTCAAAAAAGGTTTTGCCAACTACTAATTGATTCTGAATGCCTTTAATGGTGTTTACTTGATTGTTACTGATTTTACCTAATTGAACCTTTCTTTACCCTTTTTCTGACTTGATTCATTCAAGTAAAAGTTTGTAATTGTGATTTTACTGGTTTATTCCCTTTCCTTTTTTTTACAAATCGTGTACTATTGGTTTTGTTTCCTTAAATAGCTTCTATGTACTTACCCTTTATTATACTACTAGGAAAATATTTTTTCAAATCCCTTTCCTTTATTGTTTTACCCGTTTGGAATTAGAATCCCCTAACTAAAGGGAGACTGATTACAATATTATTTCCTTACCTTTTTTCTTACTTACTTGCTGCACTATAAAAGGGGCTCAACCCTTCTGCATTGAAACAAGCTTGAAGCTTTTAAAAAACTTCACAATTTTAGAACTTTGAACTTCTGAATCCTAAATTTCAATACTCATACTCTCATACACATACTCTCAATAACAATACTCTTTCAAACTCTCTGCTCTCTTCTGAGACCTTTTGGTACTGCTTTGCTTGCAACTTGGCTTTCAAGACTACGATTTTACTTATTTGTTTTCCTTAAAACTGGTATGTCTCAATTTTGATTTCATCTCCTTCCTTGTGTGTTTACTTTACAGTTGCCATGTTCTTGCCTACTTTGTTATTCATATTATGTATTAAACATGTTACTTTCTTGTGTTTACTGCTTGTTATAAAATCCCCATTCCCTTGTATGTGCTGAATTAAAGTTCATGGCCTGGCAATATCCAAATTACTGCCCAGTCTGAACCTAACCTTCAATAGCTCCTAACTCCTAAATTTAGCTAACAGGCTAGTCAGGGATGTGCCAGTATCCTAATTGTTGGTCATGACCACTAACCTGTCATGGCCTTCCCTAATTTCCCATCTATTGCACTTACACTTACTCTTAGACTAAGTTCTGCCCCCTCCTATGAGCCTTGCCTTGGGACCTTAAGTTCCCTCTGAACTTGAACATTTGACGGCTGGCCCTTCCATACTGCACTATAATTTTGTTTACATTAAGGGTGTAAGCATTGCCGGAGCCCTTTGAGACTCTTGGGAACTTTGACACATCCAAAATAAGAGAAAGGCTTTAGAAATCTGATCTTTGGAAGTTGGTTTATTTTATGTTTCAGACTAGGAGTCTGAATTAGGCTCTCCTTGGTTGGAATTTTAATCTCTGATGTAATTTATTTTTCTGGATTCATTCAAGTTGTAATAACCTTGTAATAACTTATGGGGTGTGTCGACGCCCCCTTTTTCTCGCAAAATTGAGTTTACGACATTTGGGAAGACAACTCTATTCCCTGTTTGGGAATTGGGTTTTGGAATTGAAGAGTCGTCACCTAATGATTAAGTGCATTAGGACACTAAGGGTTTTGAATTTGAAAACCAGATTTCGGGTAAGGGCTAGAAATTATCTCGAGGGGAAGGTGTTAGGCATCCGTCAAGATCCACTAGTGTGGTTCCCGGCCATGCTATATTGTGACTTTAAGTGCAACAAGCATACAAGATAATTCCACATAAAGACTGCAACTAGGCAATTAAAGGCTAGAAGGGATTTGCATACAATATTGCAAGTAAGTTGAAACTTGAGTAAAGGTAAAGAGGGCAGGAATTTTATGGAAAAGATTTAAAAAATGAAAGAAAGTAAAAGGTAGGGGGTCCTAGGTTTATGATTAATATGGACCATGTCAATGTAATACCCAGTAATCGCTGCTCTAAAGAGGGGGCTACATAAGGTATTATCACACCGGTCATCATATCCATATTCTACCCTTCCTACCCCGTAAGGTTATTTAAACATGTGGATTGGTCACAAATTCTTATTGCGTGCTACTACCCGTCCCGTCATATAGGTCTTAGAGGGTATTTAAGACCACTATTCCTATAAGGTAAGGACTAGGCTGAACCTTTAGGTTTAAAGGACAAAATGCTAGGCGACATATACAACAAGCAGGACAACACATAAAGGAACCTCACAAAGCAAATAAAAGGCTCATAGATCCCTCACAAGTAAACATGTAATTAGCACGTCTCAAACATATTTAAGGTCTTAAAAGAACGTGAGTTTAAAAAGAAGTTTCAGCAGTAGGTTTAACCACAACTGAGTGATCCAAAAAGCGTTTGACATGCAGAAACACAACTAAGAAAACAGTGGAGTAAGTAAAGGTGAGGGGACTGTTAAAACATGGTTTGAAAAGAAGACTTGAAAATATAGTAGTTCAGTTAGACAAAAAATAACGTGATCCTGGGCCAGTAATTTAAAAGCTTAATAGAACAAGAATAAAAAAATTAATGAGTCTATAAATACGAAATAGGTTTCCATGTAAAGAGATTTTGAGTGAAAGAGTGGACTTCAGAGAGACGGATATAAAGAGTTGGGAAAGTTAAAGGGTTGATAGTTTAAAACTAGTAAGACAAGATCAATCATTTTATTATTGGGCCTAAAGCTTGCCTAGGCGACGTACTTTTTCCTTCTTTCCTAAAAAAAAGTGAACATGCATATTAGTTCCAGTTTTAAAGAGAAGACGCAGTCAACCAAACTTGTGTTGTTAAATTAAACAGCTGGTGAGGCGTTCAACAATTGCAACCCTAAATAACATGATATCTAATGCACATAAAGCTCCTAAAGCATGGTCTCTAAATGCAATTATAGTTTCATAACAGGTGTTTGTTGATTACTAGCTGATTACAAAGTGAGTATAACAATCTGAAAGTAAAGAGCTTAAAACAGGATATCTAGGTGTAAGATGCATGTCCTACGCATGGCTTCTATTGCGCAAATTAGTAAGTGAAGCCCTATAGACATGTTCTCTACCCATTGATTAAACTAAGCATGCATAATCCCTCCTAATTTCACTATAACCCCAATCAGTTGTTTACAAATTTATTACAAAACCATGATAGCTGAATGACATAATAAAAAATAAAATAAGAAGCTACTCTATAGGGAGCCTTCAACCAGTCCCAATCTTCCAACCTCAACCCCTTCGAGTTTACAGCCTTTGCCATGGTCTAGGTGCGGCAAAGCTCCCAAAGGCCCCATCGGGTCCCTGGCCAATACCAATACCTAGATATTTTTTAGTTAATTGCGGGACATGTACAGTGTGGAATACCAGCCTTGTGTGTCAAAATTCAGTGAGTACTCAGAGGCACTCAACGCAATGCTCACACGAAGGGGGCAGAACCTATTTTCTAAGAATAGTGTGAAGTGCAGGAAGAAGTATTTAAAAGAAAAGTTTTAAGAAAACAAGGGGTTTATTTAGAAAGAAACAACAGAAACAGTAGCATAAGATTGCATACAATGATCATGGGGAAAAGGGAGCAAATAGATCACACAATGCTAGGACTGGGAAGCATCAAAGTTAGGCATGCTAATGTGTAACAACTGAACATAAGCATAGCAAGAAACAGACAAAGTCAGACTTAACATATAAATCAAACGACATGGTTAAGTATTAAAGAAAAGAGTCAATCACACATTGAGCAAGAGAACATAAGTAGAAGAAAACTACAAAGATAATGAACTGAAACAAAAATAAACACATTGGTGTGAGGCTTGAAAGATTAATCAGGACATACCAGTAAAAGAGCAAAAGCAGGATGCAAAGACAAAGGTAGCAACACTATATTAGCCTTGGCTTTCAGCCGGCTAATAATAAACGGGAGCAAAGAATAGCAATAGAGCAAGAGAGCAAGAGAGAATGCAGATTTGAAAGTATTCAGTGTTGTGTAAGTCAGAAGACTGTCGTCTATGTAAAAGACTTAGAGTATTTATAGTTGAAAGTAGGTAGTACAAATAAGGTAAAAATCACAAAAATAAGTTAATTGAAGAACTCAGAATCAATTAATCAAAGCATCAAGGAACTAATCCCATTAATTGAGGGAATCAAAATCAAACGAAAATATTCAGCACCATATAAGGCAAGTAGGAAAAATCAGTGTACGAATAAATAAGGAGGGAATCAAGATTCAGTGTTGCATATAGTAGCCAATTAAGACCAAATTCAGGAAAATTTTAATTAAGGAAAGGCTTAAAAGAACAAAGTACTATAACAAATAGGGTAACAAAACCAATTAATTCAAACGGGCAGGTAGAATGCTAGGTTTTTAAAAGAAAGTTTTTGAGTTACCGGTCAATGAGGGAAAATCAGAATCAATCATAAGAAGTCGTGATTCTGCATTTTTAACATATAAATAGAGGTGAATGAACAAAAGTAGCAAGCAGAATTAGCTATATAGACAGAAGGGGAACCAGAGAAGAACAAACACAATTACTCAGAGATAGTGGAAACAAGTTAAGATTCAGCAGGAGATATTCGAAGCATGGTGATCATGAAACATTAACAAGAGTCAAGCAAATAGGCTAGCAGACAAAACCAAAGCAAAGAAAATTAGGCTAGTACACGCAATCACACGAAAAAACAGGCTAAAACATAGAGACAAGGCAAAGGAAATTAGGCTAACCCATATAATCGAAGAAAAGAAACATGCTAACACACATAATCAAACGAAGAACATTTTCTAGAAAATAGGGTTTTTTATAGCATAATTAGTAAGAGAAAAGAAAAGGTTTTAATCATAAGGAATATCAGCCGAAGAATGCATAAACAAATCTAAGAAACCCTAATTTTCGAAGAAAGTAAAAGGTGGTTCAAAGTAAAAAATATTTCAAAATAAACTCGAAAATAAGAAGAACATAGAGGAAAACATGAAAATAACACTAGTTTTGAGAGATTCAGGTGAGAGTTAGGGTTTCAAAAAGGGGAAAACCTAGAAGTGGAGAGAACCTGTCGAAACTTCATAGATCGTGACATATAGGGTGTGATTTCTCCTGAAATCACACTGGAGAACCCACGAATAATAGGACCAGGAACCCTAGGTCTCAACCACCATGGTCCATGAACCTCGAAGGTCCTAGTGGTGTTGAAAAGGACGGTAAGAGGCCCATCGGAGCCTTAGGGTTAAAGAGAGGTGGCCGGAGATGGCCAAAAATAGAGAGAACCAGTGATCTAGGGTTTCATGGCGGTTGATGGTCGAATGGGGTGAGATTGGAGGTGGCCGGAGAGGCGATGGAGTTCATCGGAGAAGAGACAGCCAGAAGGTTCTAGAGAGAAGGGAGAGGGAGAGACGATATAGAGAGAGATACGGTCTCAGAGAAATGGGATCTCATTTGATCAACGGCTCAGATGAGGTCAAGGCTAGACCGGGTTGATTAATTAGGTATGGGTCGGGTGATTTGAAGATTGGGTTGGGGATTTAAGGTTGAAATTGGGAATTCAATTTGTGGTTAAAATTGAAATGCCATGGGGTTATAATTGAAATGGACGAGGCTAAATGTTAAACAGCCATTTCTTCCCTTTTATTTTAATAAAAATAGTTAAAATAAATTTCAAAACCAATTAAAAGCACTAAATTAATTAATAACATATAAATATTAATTAAAAATACTGGGAGCAATTTTGTAATTATAAAACACTATTAATCGAAAAATAGGCTATAGTTGTAATTACAGCAATTTAGCTTTTAAAATACCCAAATAAATTGTATAAAATATGAAAAAATCATCTTAATCATACCTTGGCGTAAATATGAGAATAAAAATAAATTATTCACTAAAAAATAATAGTTTGGGAATAATTATTGAATTTTGTACTATTAAAATAGACAACAAATTGATTTAAAAATCTTTAAAATAAGAAAAAATACCAAAACTCTTGGGTATGTCTATATATGCATGTACATACTATTTTGAGAATATTTTTGAGTACATGTAAAATATATAGGATTCGCACACTATGATGCCTTTGAATAATGATGTGCAAAATATAAAGGGGGATCCTATGAACAATGATGCCCTTGGACGATTTGGCGGTATTTCAGCCCATGAGAAGAAAGATGTGGCGGTATTTCAGCCGATGTGAAGGATAAATCTAAATGGCGATATTTCAGCCGAAAGAAATTTAAATAAAGCTGGCGATGTTTCAGCCTATGTAGAAAATGTAAATGGTGATATTTCAACCGACAAAAATTTAAATAAAGCTGGCGATGTTTTAGCCGAGGTAGAAAGATGTAACTGGTGATATTTCATCCGATAAAAAGCATAAGTATAGATGATGATGGGTATTTAAATATAACTCGCGATCTTTCAATCGATACCGAGAATTAAATAAAGTTGGCGATATTTCAGCCGATACGGAATTTAAATAAAATTTGGTGGTATTTCAGCCGATTGCAAGACGTAAGTAAACGGTGGCGGTATTTCAGTCATGCAAGAGAGATAAAGTGGCGGCATTTCAGCCATGCAGGATTTAAATAAAGTTGGCGATCTTTCATCTATGCAGATGGAGGTAGAGCTTAACCTCGGAAGGCAGAATGGTAGCCTTATGAAATGAAAGTAAATGCAGGATAGAGATAATGCTTAATCTCGGAAGACAGAATGGTAGCCTTATGCAATGCAAGGAAATGCAGGATGGAGACAGTACTTAGTCTCGGAAGGCAGAAAACTAGCCTTATGCAATGCAAGGAAATGCAGGATGGAGACAGTGCTAAGTCTCGGAAGACAGAAAAGTAGCCTTATGCAATGCAAGAAAATGCAGGATGGAGACAGTGCTTAGTCTCGAAGGCAGAAAGGTAGCCTTATGCAATGCAATAAATAAAGGCGAAAAGTAATGAAATCTCTTAGCTGAGAGGTGATAGCTGACAGTTAGTTGTCATTGTGACTGCTGGGAATGTCGTGCGCGGATAGAACTTGTAAATGGGTAATGATTTTGAGAGTCGTATTCCTGAAAAATATGAGTTTGTAATCGTATCTCATGACTTTATGTCTGGGGTGCCTCCATCCAAAGAAAAATCATGAGTTTTGTAAAGGGGGAAGGTTAGTTCGTCTTCCCGTGGACCTCGCTTGTCCTACTCAGCTCTTGCTTCCATTTGGGGTAGCGTTGGTAAACAAAGCTATTTTGACTGTAGCCATGCATGATTTAGTAAAATAATAAAAATATGATGTAAATAAATAATTTAAAATGACTTTCTTTGGGTAAACCGATGACTGCGACGCAGTTCGAGATATTGTGACCTCTTTTGCTCCTGAATTTTGAGGGTCCTCTTTAAAATTCTGCCCCAGTTTACTGGGCTGGTGCCTCTGATGGTTGTGCGTGATGATTGGCGAAGACCAACTTCGGAATTTTGAGGGTCCTCCTCAAAATTCTGCCCCAGCTTCCAATGTCAGGGGAAATGAAAACTTTATTGAATTGTGACAGAACTCATAAGGCTGCCTACGTATCTCCTCTTAATTGGGAATCAGGTCAGGCGTAGTTCAAATTAAATCATAAAGAAATCATAATGGTTATACATAGTATCACTTCATTGCATCTGAATTGATCGGCTTTGGCCAAACTTCTCCGTCCATTTCTGCAAGTATGAGGGCGCCTCCGGTTAGAACTCGGTGAACCATGTACGAACCTTGCCAGTTGGGAGAGAATTTCCCTTTGGCTTCATCTTGTGCGGAAAAATCTTCTTCAGTACTAACTGCCCTAGCGCGAACTGTCTTGGCTTGACTCTCTTGTTCAAGGCTCTTGTCATTCTGTTCCGATAAAGCTGACCATGGCAAACTGCATTCAATATTTTCCCGTATATAAGGGCTAATTGCTTATAGCGACTCTTTACCCATTCTGCATCTTCAAATTCTGCTTCATGCATAATTCTCAGGGAGGGAATCTCTACTTCGGTTGGGATGACTGCCTCGGTACCGTAAACTAAAATATAAGGAGTCGCCCAAGTTGATGTGCGGACTGTGGTGCGATATCCCAATAGAACAAATGATAGCTTCTCATGCCACTGTTTGTGTTTTTTTATCATTTTCCTTAGTATCATTTTGATGTTCTTATTGGCTGCTTCTACAGCTCCATTCATCTGAGGTCTGTAGGCTGTAGAATTCTTATAATTGATCTTGAAGGTTTCACACATTGCTTTCATCAGGTCGTTGTTGAGATTGGAACCATTATCAGTGATCATTGACTCTGGGACACCGAACCGGCAAATGATACAACTGCGGACAAAGTCTGGCACAACCTTCTTGGTTACCGCCTTATATGATGCTGCTTCAACCCATTTGGTGAAATAATTAATTGCCACTAGAATGAACCTGTGCCCGTTTGATGCAGCAGGCTCGATAGGTCCAATGACATCCATTCCCCAAGCGGTGAACGACTAGGGTGAGATTGTTGCATTGAGCTCGTTAGGAGGCACCTTTATCATGTCCGCATGAATTTGGCAACGATGGCATTTCTGAACATACTGGATGCAGTCTGTCTCCATGGTCATCTAGAAGTAACCAACTCGGAGTATTTTCTTGGCTAAGATCAAACCATTCATGTGCGGGCCACAGGTCCCTGCATGAACCTCCTCCAACAACCTGGATGCTTATTTTGCCTCGACATACATTAGTAATACCAAATTGGGAGTCCTCCTATATAGGATTCCTCCGATGTGAAAGAAGTGATTGGATAACTTCCACAGTGTGCGCTTTTGAGTAGCGTTTGCAAGTTCTGGATACTCTCTTGTTGACAGATACTTCTTAATGTCATGGAACCATGGTTTTCCATCCACTTCTTCCTCGACATGAGCACAGTAAGCAGGTTGATCCTGGATTTTTATCGAGATAGGATCAATGAAGTTCTTATCTGGATGCTGAATCATGGATGACAGAGTGGCCAATGCATCAGCGAACTCATTCTGAACTCTGGGGACATGCCAAAATTATGTCTTTGTAAACCTCTTCATCAACTCCTGTACATGATTCAAGTATGGGAGTATTTTGGAATTCTTAGTTGCCCACTCTTCTCGAACCTAATGTATGAGAATGTCTGAATCCCCGATCACTAGTAACTCCTGAACATTCATGTCAATGGCCAGCTTGAGCCCCAAGATGCAGGCTTTGTACTCGGCCATGTTGTTGGTGCACGGGAACCTGAGTTTGGTGGACACCGGATAATGCTAACCTATTTTTGATACTAGAACTGCTCATATACCAACGCCTTTAAAGTTTGCTACTCTATCGAAAAACATTCTCCAACCATCATAGGATTTTGCAATGTCTCCTCCTATGAAAGAAACCTCCTCATAGGGAAAATACATCTTTAGAGGCTCGTATTCTCTGCGCACGGTGTTTTCGGCTAGTGCTTGTCCTTTGATCGCTTTCTGAGTCACGTAGACAATATCAAACTCACTCAACAGAATTTGCCTTTTGGCCAGCTTGCCCATGGGCATGGGCTTCTGAAAAGATGTACTTCAGCGGATCCATCCTTGATATGAGATAAGTAGTATATGCACAGAAATAATGCCTCAACTTCTAAGCTACCCAAGTCAGAGCACAACAGGTTCATTCTAGCAGGGAATACCGGGCCTCGTACGGGGTGAACTTCTTGCTGAGATAGTAGATGGCTTGTTCCTTTCTCCCCGTTTCATCATGTTGTCCCAAAACACACCTGAATGCTCCATCCAGTACTGCAAGGTTGAGCAATAGCGGTCTACCTGGTTTGGGCGAAACTAGAACTGGAGGCGTTTATAGGTATTCCTTGATTCTGTCGAAGGCTTTCTGACAATCATAAGTCCATTTGGTGGCGGCAGCTTTTTTCAACATCTTAATGATTGGTTCACAAATGACGGTGGACTGGGCTATGAACCGGCTGATGTAGTTAAGTCTCCCCAAGAAAATCATAACCTCTTTCTTATTCTTTGGAGGTGGTAATTCTTGAATGGCCTTGACCTTCGACGAATTGAGTTCTATTCCCCTTCGGCTTACGATGAACCCAAGCAATTTTCTAACAGGAACCCCGAATGCACATTTGCCGAGATCCAGTTTCAGGTTATACCTTCCCAATCTGTTGAAGAACTTTTTTAAATCTTCCAAGTGGTTAGTGGCTTTCTTGGATTTGACGATGACATCATCTATATACAACTCGATCTCTTTGTGTATCATGTCATGGAAAATAGTAGTCATGTCCCTCATGTAGGTGGCCCCAGCATTCTTTAATCCGAACAGCATCATCTTATAACAATACATCCCCCGTGGCATAATAAAAGTCATCTTCTCTGCGTCTTCTTCGTCCATCCATATCTGATGGTACCCGGCAAAACAATCGACAAATGACTGCAGCTCGTGCTTGGCACAGTTATCAATCAAGATGTGTATATTTGGCAGTGGGAAGTCGTCTTTCGAACTGGCCCGGTTGAGGTCCCGGTAGTCGACACAGATTCTGACCTCCCGTCTTTCTTTGGTACTGGCACAATGTTGGTTAACCATGTCGGGTATTCCACTACCCTGAGGACCTTGGCTTTGACTTTCTTGGTGACTTCTTCCTGATTTTCAAACTTATGTCTGGCTTGAAATTTCTGAGCTTCTGCTTTACCGGCGGACACATCGGATCTATTGGCAGTTTGTGAGCTACAATAGATGTACTGAGACCGATCATATCATCATATGACCAGGAAAATATGTCCTCAAATTCTTTTAAGAACTCCATGTACTTTTCCTTTTCTGACGGTGACAGGTGAATACTGATGCGCGTTTCCTTGACATTCTCTATATCCCCCTGGTTGACGACCTCAGTTTTGTCCAGGTTAGACTTAGGTCTATTCTCAAAGTCTTCGACCTCTTTAACGACCTCTTCTGGTATCTCATCCTCTTCTGAGTCTATATCCGTTTATTGCATTACCTCATCGCATGTCACATTCGTCGGTTCATCAAGATAAGTAATAGTAATTTTGTGCAAAGTAAAGTAAATGGCAGAGAAAAAATAATAAGAGCGAGATTTATAGCAAACTGAAATGCATTGATAAATCCCAAAATTATTTTGAACATCGGAGCTCTTTTCAAAATTTAGAGATAATACTGAAAGGAAATGAACTAATGAAAAAGTAAAAATAATACATAGTGCTTTGTTCAGCCTTGCTACCCCGAAGCTCTCCGGGCCTTGGTGGTTCTGATGGACCAATTGTTGAGGTACTCTCCTCGATTCACCGCCTGTATGGAAGGGACTTCCTTCCCTTCCTCCTCAAAAATGACATGACAGTCCATATTGTCTTCTTCCAAGAATAGATTCATTATTGTCACCAATGTTTCTTCTTCCTCTGACCCATATAAGATGTCTGCCAGTTGGAAAGTCTGTTCTAAGCAGGGTATCAGGTGCTCCAGCGGATAATAGGGCCTGCACCATGGTGGCGACTAGTTCTGGAATTCTTCCCAAGTATATCCATACCCTAACCAGAAAGTGGTGCCATGCTTCTTCAGTTTGATAGGCTTGGTGATTCCCTAGAGGTACTTGCCGAGCCCTTTGCCAGGTTCATACCCACTCCAATTCAGTATACTCTCTATCTTGTTATCCCACCACTTATCTTTGTCCACGGCGTTGACTCGCTCAATCTGGTGGCAGGTTTCTCCTCTTCGTTTCCTTTTTCCTTCAATTGCTGGGATGGTTTGACGACTGTATATGGGGTTACTTCTGTTACCATGAATAATCACCTCTTAGTGATTTCATTCGAACTTCACTACCTTGTGCAGTGTTGATGCTACAGCTCCAGCGATGTGGATCCAAGGTCATCCCAGTAGTAATTTGTAGGATGTTGGGATGTCTATTTCTTGAAAAATCAACATCGAACCAAGATGGCCCCATTTGCAAACATAAACTGATCTCCCCTATAGTGGCCCTTTGGGAACCATCAAAAGCTTTGACGTTGATAGCCCCATCCTTGATTTCATGTAGACTCTTCCCCAATGTTCTGAGGGTCACCAATGGACAAATGGTGAGGTTGGACCCTCCGTCAATTAAAGTCCTGGTGATGAAATAGTCTTCGCATTTCATAGTGATGTGAAAAGCTTTATTGTGGCCTAAACCTTCAGGGGGCAACTCATCTTCCTGGAAAGTGATTTTATGACTCTCCAATATCTGCCCGACCATGTTCGCCATTTCTCCTACCGTTATATTGCTGGGTACGTATGCCTCGCTCAGTATCTTCATCAGGGCGTTCTTGTGTGTCTCGGAGCTTTACAGTAGAGCTAGAATGGAGATCTGTCCTGGTGTTTTGTTTAATTGATCCACAACTGAGTATTATTTTGCCTGTATCTTCCGCTAGAGATCATCAGGCCCAGTTTCAATAGGCCGTCTAGAGGCCTACTTACTTGATTCAACTAGGTGCTCCGAAGTATACATTCTACCGGTTCTAGTCATACCCTGTGCTGCAATTGCTTCTCCAAACCTAGTTTTTTGCCTTCCTTCTTGCCTCGGCGATGTAATCCCAAGGAATGGACTATATATGGAATGGCGTTACTGCTGACATCGCTATAGGAATAGGCACTCTCATTTTGGGTGGCAACACAGCAACTTCAAATGGTACTTTTGGAGACCCAAACTCCACCTCAGTCGGCTCTGCAGTCCTTTTGGATGACGGTGTTTCAAGCTTGAGAGGCACAGACATGTTTACTTCAGCATCCCCAGAGGGATGGATCTAGACTACAATTGGATCCAATGTGACGGTTGGTTTCTTGGGCTCGTCACCTTCGGCAATTAATCCAATTAACCCCTTGGGGTCCTAATCATCTTCTACCTCGATCATGTGCACACCACCACCCTTATGATCAGGCAAGGGATTGTTTCAGACATTAGGAGCAGGTTCCTTGGCCACGATGATTTTGTCGTCAATTAGAGCTTGGATTTTGTCTTTCATAGATCGGCACTCATCAATGGTATGCCCTTTCATGCAGGAATGGTATGCACAGGTTTTATTTGGATTGACCCACCGGGAAGGATTTTCTGGTGTTATCGTGGGAATTGGGGTGACGTAACCGGATGCTTTGAGTCTTTCATATAGTTGGTCAATTGGCTCGGCGATGGCGGTGTATTACTTGGGAGGTCTACGGTCGAAGTTAGGGCGTGGCCTGGGGAAATGCTGGTGGGCGGGAGGTGACTAGTAGTGAGCATTATAGGCTTGGTAGACGGGTGCAGATTGGGAATATCTTGGTAAGGTAGGTTGATATTTGGGGGATAGAGATGATTGGTAAGCAGGTGATGGAATTTGGTAAGAGGGCAGAGGTTCTTGGTAATTGGGAATAGGCTGGTATGTGAGAGGGGGTACCGAGAAGGCTTGGTATTTTACTAAGGACTTTGTTCTTTGTGCAACCATCACGGCACTCACGTCCTTTTTCTTGGACGTGCCACCAGATTTTAGGGCTTTGTTGGTAGCCTGCAGTGCCTCAAAATTAGTGACCATACCGCTCTTAATGCCTTCCTCAATCCTTTCTCCTATCTTGATGATGTTGGAGAATTTCTGGCCCTCTATCAGTATCAACCTCTCATAATACTGTGGATCCTGAGCTCGGACGAAAAATCGGTTCATTTGTTCTTCCTCTAAGGCCGGCCTGACCTTAGGAGCCTCGGATCTCCATCGAGTAGCATACTTGCGGAATGTCTCAGTGGGTTTCTTTTTTAGATTCTGGATGTAGAAGACATCTGGTGCATTTTTTGTATTGAACCTGAACCTGTCCATGAAGTCGGACGCCATTCCTACCCAGCTCGTCCACTTCTTGGGATCTTGGCTAATGTACCAAGATAGCGCATTGCTTTCAAACTTCTCATGAAGAGCTCCATGCGAATCTTCTCATCTCTTCCTACACCGACCAGCTTATCATAGTATGTCCTCAAATGGACTCTAGGATCCCCCGAGCCGTCAAACATTTTGAACTTGGGGGGTTTGCACCCCTCGGGAAGTTCGATGTACGGTAATTCAGCCCTTCAATGCCTTTGTTTCCTTCAACGCCCTAGACTCGGCTAGTCAATTTCTTGAGCTCGGCAGCCAGGTTCTTGATGAGAGAATCTTTGTCATCAGATTCTGGTGTGTTTGTAATGGGTTGAGTGTATTGTGGTAGGGTTTCCACATAGATGGGAGCGTGGTGGGGATAATCATTCCATGGTTCAGGGATAAGGAGTGGAGTGTTGTTGTGACATGTGTTGCAATTTTGATGAGTAGCGGGTTGTTTCTGTATTTTTTGGATGTTTTGTGGAGGTATGGGGTGTTGAGCATTAGGAAAGTTGATGTCTGGAGTAGTGAGGGAAAATGATAAGCTCGCCAAGTTCCAAACTTGGTCTAGTTCTTCTTGAAATTTCAGTAGCTTCTATTCGAGCTTAGCGGCACTTTCTTTGGACGCCTGCATACCTTGAGGAACCTCTACCCTTTTAGCTGAATCGTCCTTTCTGATGTTGTTCAAATCTTCCATTTTTGCTTCGTTCTTGCTTTTGATAAGACTTGGAGGAGGAGAAGGTGGAGGGCCCTTAGATCTTGTGGAGTAGGATGAAGATGCCAGAATGCACGAACTAACCTTTTAGGGAGGGGAATAAAAATCAAAGTAAAAACAACAAAAAGGTAACAAGTTAGTACGGATTCTGAGGAAAAATATTGCAATATTTAGACACGTAGTACAAGAATATAAATGTCCTAAATTGGGTGCCTCGTTGTGCCCGAGGTAGGCCTAGCGACAAATTGATTTGGAGAACTTATAATGCTAAATGCCTCACTTTATTGATAAAAATAAGACGAATCCCAAAATGACACTAAAATTACATAAGTAAAATATCACTAATGGCCATTGGCCTTATTACATTTCAAAGCGAAAAAGAAAAGAAACTTCTAAATATTTGGTCCCAGAAGGACCTTCCCCAGACTCGGCATCTTTGGATCCATCGAACAGCGTCACCAGCTCACGCAATCCCAGCAGCAGATAAGCCCTAGCCAAATGTCATCCTTCATTTCCCTCGGCATTTTGGCAATTCTCGATCCTCCGGAGGAACTTCCCTTCCAGCTCTACTAACCCTCGCTCCAAATTCCCTAGGCGCTTGTTGGCACTGACAGCCATATCCTTCCATTCCTCGATCAACTTTTGATTTGCTTCTTGAATTTCCTGATGCTCACTCTCGCACTCCCTGATCCTTTTGCATAACTGATTGTACTTAACCTGTATCTCAGCCCTTTCGTCGATGACCCTATGACCTCGAACAGAGCCGGGCTATCCTAACCCAGCATGATTTTCTTCTAGCCAACCTGGATAGTATGAGGTGTAGCAGGTATGATATCTGCCAGGCTCTATGGAATCCTTTTCCAGGATGATCTTGTTGTTCCACATGTGCTGAGCTTGACATTTGTATAGGCTAGTGTCGTCTTGTAAATCAGTCCTGAAATGACTCATCTTCTCGACCTTTGGTACGACTTGCTTCCTCTCTGCATGCCTCATGACTCGGAGAGGGACATAGGAATAAGTTCCCCTCAGACCAATGAGTATGAGGAATGGAGCGTCCCGAGAGCGGATGATGAACTCTCCAGCGGGGAACCATTCGAACACCCATTGCACCTTGTCTTCTTTCAAGTTTTCAAACAACTCTACCTATCCTCGAGCATCCCCCGGCCGAGCAAACATGTCAGGCATATAGTTCATTCCATTGGGATGGTGAAAGGCTATATGATCATTCCACGGCCTTCGCGGAAGCTTTTGACGGTATTGACCCTTTTGGAGATGTTATATAAGCCAGAGTTGGAGTAGTACGTTGCAACCCTCAAAATGACTGGCCCCTCGTTGACAATTTTCCAAAGCTCGGTAGATCTCAGCAACAATCATGGGCACTATGCTGAAAGGTTGCCCTTCAGTCCCCTCCATTAGTGTCTTGGTGACCATGGCTAGTCTGGTATGGATCCTAGCCTTCTTCATGAGAAACACTATCATTCCCAGGAAGCAGAACATGAAGACGAAAACTCTCTTGTGGATATGCCCCATACGATGTGAGGGTGAATTTATCTGGATAGGTGCGGTAGGACTTGCTATGACCGTACCTCTCGAACAAGTAGTCGAAAGGAATATAGGAGTCCTTTAAACAAGTCAAATCTGAATTTTTCTTCAACCCCATCATTTTGAAGAAACCCTTACCCTTGCGATTTTCTGGCATGAGCAAACACAGAGTCTCCTAAGGAATACCGGCTAACCCTCCTATTTTCTCAAGCAGAGGGGTCATTTCAAGGTCCCCAAATCAAAATACTTATCTATCACTGTCCTAGAATAAGGTCACAGCCTCTATGATTTTGTTGTCTGGCATAATTTCCAAAAAAGAGGGTAAGTTTCCCAAATACTTGCGGACAAGAGTCCGGTCACTGGAATGAAGGTCCTCCCACCATCTTAGCAACCTTGGGTGAATACTGGTTACCATGCCAAATCTAGGGATTTCGTGCCTCATTTTCTGCAAAACAAAGCATTAGTCCCTTACCCCTGCCGGACTCGACTATTTAAATCAACAATTGGCATAAATAGCATTTAGTTCTCTAAATAAATGTCTGTTTGGGTCTTAGGGGAACCCAGTGGACTTTGGATAAGGCTATCTTAAAGAGTCATTATGTGGACAACATAACTGACTCGACTAGGTTTGACAGTGATGCATGTACATTTAAATAGAATAAGGTTTCCATGGGGTGCTAGACCGGTACCCGTGAGCGGACAACTCAAGAGGGAAAGGCATGGAACCATCGACTGCACCGCTGATCGACTAGTTTTACTGCAAATATGCCTTTGCCAAAATTTAGGGGGTAATAATATTAGAAAAGCGCAACAACTCATCAAGCGTTGCTATGGTATTAATTTGGCACGAGTAGAATATGATGTTAAAGATGCAATTACAACAATGAAACAAATTGTCACGTATTTTCATGTTCATAATGATTACAATAATTGCTCAAAAAATTACAACGTTATTGAAGGAAAATATTAAATTAAAGCGTTAAAGAAAAAAAAGAAACAAAAAGACAAGTCAGTTTAGAATAAAGGCATTAAACAAAGCAATAAAGAAAACAGCAAAGTCACATATAACATGCAGTGGTAAAAGCTTAAAGAATCCCCAGCAGAGTCGCCATGCTGATGACGCCCTCTTTTCTCACGAAATCGGGTTTACGATATTTGGGAAGATAACTCTATTCCCTGTTTGGGAATTGGGTTTTGGAATTGGAGAGTCTCCACCCACTGATTAAGTGCATTAGGACACTAAGGGTTTTAAATTTGAAAACCATAGTTCGGGTAAGGGCTAGAAATTATCTCGAGGGGAAGGTGTTAGGCACCCCTCAAGATTAACTAGTGTGGTTCCCGGCCATGCTATATTGTGACTTTAAATGCAAACAAGCATACAAGATAATTTCATATAAAGACTACAAGTTGGCAATTAAAGGCTCAAATAGAAGGGATTTGCATACAATATTGCAAGCAAGTTGACACTTGAGTAAAGGTAAAGAGGGCAGGAATTTTATGGAAAAGATTTTAAAAAACGAAAGCAAGTAAAAGGTAGGGGTCCTAGGTTTATGATTAATATGGATCACGTCAATGCAATACCTAGTAATCGCTCCTCTAAAGAGGGGGCTACATGAGGTATTATCACACCATTTCATCATATCCATATTCTACCCTTCCCACCCCGTAAGGTTATATAAATGTGTGGATTGGTCACGAATGCTTATTGCATGCTACTACCTGTCCCGTCCTATAGGTCCTAGAGGGTATTTAAGACCACTATTCCTACAAGGTAAGGACTAGGCTGAACCCTTAGGTTTAAAGGACAAAATGCTAGGCGACATATACAACAAGTAGGACTACACATAAAGAAACCACACAAAGCAAATAAAAGGCTCACAGATCCCTCAAAAGTAAACATGTAATTAGCACATCTCAAACACATTTAAGGTCTTAAAAGAATGCGAGTTTAAAGAGAAGTTTCAGCAGTAGTTTTAACCACAACTAAGTGATCCAAAGTGCATTTGATATGCAGAAACACAACTAAGAAAACAGTGGAATAAGTAAAGGTGAGGGGACTGTTAAAACATGGTTTGAAAATAAGACTTGAAAATACAGTAGTTCAGTTAGACAAAAAATAACGTGATCCTGGGCCAGTAATTTAAAAGCTTAATAGAACACGAATCTGAAAATTAATGAGTCTATAAATACGAAACATGTTTCCATCTAAAGAGATTTTCAGTAAAAGAGTGGACTTCAGAGAGACGGATATAAAGAGTTGGGAAAGTTAAAGGGCTGAGTAGTTTGAAACTAGTAAGACAAGATCAATCATTTTATTATTGGGCCTAAAGCTTGCCTAGGCGACGTACGTATTTGCCTTCTTGCATAAAAAAAGTGAACATGCATTTTAGTTCCAGTTTTAAAGAGAAGACGTAGTCAACCAAACTTGTGTTGTTAGATTAAACAGTTGGTGAGGCCTTCAACAATTGCAAACCTAAATAACATGATATCTAATGCACATAAAGCTCCTAAAGCATGGTCTCTAAATGCAGTATTTTCATAACAGGTGTTTGTTGATTACTAGCTGATTATAAAGTGAGTATAACAATCTGAAAGTAAAGAGCTTAAAATAGGATATCTAGGTGTAAGATGCATGTCCTACGCATGGCTTCTATTGCGCAAATTAGTAAGTAAAGCCCTATAGACATGTTCTCTACCCATTAATTAAACTAAGCATGCATAATCCCTCCCAATTTCACTATAACCCCAATCAGTTGTTTACAAATTTATTACAAAACCACGATAGCTGAATGACATAATAAAAAATAAAATAAGAAGCTACTCTATGCGGAGCCTTCAACCAGGCCCAATCTTCCAACCTCAACCCCTTCGAGTTTACAGCCTTTGCTATGGTCTAGGTGCGACAAAGCTCCCAAAGGACCCATCGGGTCCCTGGCCAATACCAACACCTAGACATTTTTTAGAGAATTGCGGGACATGTGCAGTATGGAATACCAGCCTTGTGTGTCCAAGTTCAGTGAGTACTCAGAGGCACTCAAAGTAATGCTCACACGAAGGGGGCAGAACCTATTTTCTAAGAATAGTGTGAAGTGCACGAAGAATTATTTAAAAGAAAAGTTTTAAGAAAACAAAGGGTTTATTTACAAAGAAACAACAGAAATAGTAGCATAAGATTGCATATAATGATCATGGGGGAAAGGGATCAAATAGATCACACAATGCTAAAAGGGATGCAGGTTTAATGAGAAAGGACTACATAGAATTAGGGGATTCAGGGGACTGGGAAGCAGCAAAGTTAGGCATGCTAATGTGTAACAACAGAACATAAGCATAGCAAGGAACAGACAAAGTCGGACTTAACATGTAAATCAGACGACATGGTAAAGTATTAAAGCAAAGAGTCAATCATACATTGAGCAAGAGAAGCATAAGTAGAAGAAAACTACAAAGATAATGAACTAAAATAAAAATAAACACATTGGTATGAGGCTTGAAAGATGAATCAGGACATACCAGTAAAAGAGCAAAAGCAGGATGCAAAGACAAAGGTAGTAACACTATATTAGCCTTGGCTTTCAGCCGGCTAATAATAAATAGGAGCAAAGAATAGAAATAGAGCAAGAGAGAATATAGATTTGAAAGTATTCAGTGGTGTGTAAGTTAGAAGACTGTCGTCTGTGTAAAAGACTTAGAGTATTTATAGTTGAAAGTAGGTAGTAAAAATCATAGAAATATGTTAATTGAAGAACTCGGAATCAATTAATCAAAGAATCAAGGAAGTACTCCCATTAATTGAGGGAATCAAAATCAAACGAAAATATTAAGCACCATATAAGGCAAGTAGAAAAAATCAGTGTACGAATAAATAAGGAGGGAATCAAGATTCAGTGTTGCATATACCAATTAAGACCAACTTCAGGAAAATTCTAATTAAGGAAAGGCTTAAAAGAACAGAGTACTATAACAAATAAGGTAACAAAACAAATTAATTCAAACGGGCGGGTAGAATGCCAGGCTTTTAAAAGAAAGTTTTTGAATTACCAGTCAGTTAGGGAAATTCAGAATCAATCATGTAAAGTCGTGATTCTACATTTTTAACATATAAATAGAGGTGAATGAACAAAAGTAGCTAGCAGAATTAGCTATATAGATGGAAGGGGAACAAGAGAAGAACAAACACAATTACTCAAAGATAATGGAAACAAGTTAAGATTCACCAGGACATATTCAAAGCATGGTGATCATGAAACATTAACAAGGGTCAAGCAAATAGGCTAGTAGACAGAACCAAAGCAAAGAAAATCAGGCTAGTACATGCAATCACACGAAAAAACAGGCTAACAGATAGAGACAAGGCAAAGGAAATTAGGCTAACCAATATAATCGGAGCAAAGAAACATGGTAACACACTTAATCAAACGAAGAACATTTTCTAGAAAATAGGATTTTTTTTAAGCAGAATCAATAAGAGCAAAGAAAAGGTTTTAATCATAAGGAAAATCTGTTGAAGCATGTATAAAGAAATCTAAGAAACCCAAATTTTTGAAGAAAGTAAAAGGTGGTTCAAAGTAAAATATCTTTCAGAATAAACTCGAAATAAGCAGAACATAGAGGAAAACATGAAAATAACACTGTTTTTGAGAGATTGAGGAGAGAGTTAGGGTTTCAGAAAGGGGAAACCCTAGAAGTGGAGAGAACCTATCGAAACTTCATAGATCGTGACATATAGGGTGTGATTTCGCGTGAAATCACATCGGAGAACCCACGAGTAACAGGACCAGGAACCCTAGGTCTCAACCACCATGGTCCACGAACCTCGAAGGTCCTAGAGGTGTTGAACAGGACGGTGAGAGGCCCATCAGAGCCTTAGGGTTGAAGAGAGGTGGCCGGAGATGGCCGAAAACAAACCAAACGGAACTTTCTTAGGGACTGATTCATATGGTGGGGGTTTTGGGGTCTCAAAATAGAGAGAACCAGTGATCTAGGGTTTCATGGCGGTTGATGGTCGAATGGGGTGAGATTGGAGGTGGCCGGAGAGGCGATGGAGTTCATCATACTAGAGAGAACCAGAAGGTTCTAGAGAGAAGGGAGAGGGAGAGACGATATAGAGAGAGAGACGATCTCAGAGAAATGAGGGGTTTAGGGGGTAATTGAATTTAATTAGGAAAATCAAATATGGGTCGTTGATCTCATTTGATCAACGCCCATATTAGATCAAGGCTGGACCGGGTTGATTAATTGGTATGGATCGAGTGATTTGAAGATTGGGTCAGGGATTTGGGGTTGAAATTAGGAATTCAATTTGCGGTTAAAATTGAAATTCCAAGGGGTTATAATTGAAATGGATGAGGCTAAATGTTAAACAGCCATTTTTTCCCTTTTATTTTAATAAAAATAGTTAAAATAAATTTCAAAACCAATTAAAAGAACTAAATTTGATTAATAACATATAAATGTTAATTAAAAAATACTGGGATTGATTTTGTTATTATAAAACACTATTAATCGAAAAATAGGCTATAATTGCAATTACAGCAATTTAGCTTTTAAAATACCCAAATAAATTGTATAAAATATGCAAAAATTACCTTAATCATACTTGGTATAAATATGAGAATAAAAATAAATAATTTACTAAAAAATGATAGTCTGGGAATAATTATTGAATTTTATACTATTAAAATAGACAACAAATTGATTTAAAAATATTTAAAATAAGAAAAAATACCAAAACTATTGGGTATGTCTATATAGGCATGTACATACTATTTTAAAAATATTTTTGAGTACATATAAAATACATAGGGAAAAATTAGTTATCAACAGGGTGTATGGTAAAAATGGGGGCAGGGTCTCTCATGTTATGCATATAGGGTAGATATCATATTTAAGTCTTTATTTCTGCAATCACAACATTTCTCATTTATGTATCTGCATATAGAAATCCTGCCTATAAGATTGTTTCATTTCAGCATTAGAAACCATGCCTATAAGTTTCTGCATATAGAAATCATGAGTATACTTCTGTTTCTGTACTTCTGCATATACGTCTGTTAGGCAAATAATCATAGGTTTAATAATAATCAACTTCATTCTAGATATCATGCCTATAGGACTCCTGAACTTACGTAATCATCTTAAAACCAACAACGCTTAGAAATCATGCATGTAGGATGTAATCAATTGAATCAGGTTTATCTATTTCATCTATGAGTTTAAAATCAATAGCAAGGTCATTTGAAATCTGCAGAACTTTTGTTTATAAAACCAGTAACCTTTATTTAAAATTAGTACGCCTTTTGCATTGTTAGATATCATGCTTATAGGCCTCACCTAGGCAAACATGTAGGTAATTAACTAATTCTACCAGTCTTTAATAATTACAACCAGCAGACAAACCTAATTCGGACTTCTTATCTGAAAAATATGTGATAAAGCAGTCACCCCTTTAACGTTTAAGTTTAATTAAAGACCTAACCAGTACCTGTAAGTCATGCTAAACAATATTTGCTATGAATAAGGATGCCTATTTGAGCCTTTAACTGTTATGTGTTTTCCCCTTTAAACTGTTATGTGTTTTATTTGTCGCACTAGATTTTTGTCCTTTTAAACTTTGAAAATCCAATATCCCTTCCCTTTAGGATTAGTAGTCATAACTGCCTCCGGGACTGACAGGATTGGGGTGGGTAGTAGCATGCAACACGTAACGAGACCCTTCCACTTAGTACTTTAACGGGGTGGGAAAGGGTAGACATGGATATGATGATCATGCGATAACACCACGTGTATAAATGTTTACCAGGTGTTGCGTGGGGTAATCCATGTTATTTATAAACCTAGGACTCCCTCCCTCTTTATGTGTTTACTTCTCTTTTTTTAGAATTTTTAAAAAACTATCAGTTTCAGTTCTTTTAAACCCCCTCTTTTACTTTAATCATTTAAAATCTCCTTTAGTTATTTAATTTACAGTATTGTTTCTTTTCCAAATTTCCGCCCCATTTCATTCCTTTGTTTGATTATTTGTACCAATTATTTGACCCCCATTTTCCTGCACTAGTATATCCTTTCTTTTAAATAATCATGAAATCGCCAACTCCCAAATTTTCAGCATGCCTCTAACTTTTATTTTTCAGTTGTTACGTGTTTGCTTGTTTACTTGTTGTTGCATTAAAGTCACAATTGTAGCATGGACGGGAACCACACTAGTGGATCTTGGGGGGTACCTAACACCTTCCCTCCGAGATAATTTCAAGCCCTTACCCATTCTCTGGTTCTTCTTTTCTGTTAATTTCTTATTGTCCTAATACACTTAATCATTAGGTAGAGACTCTTCTAAATTGCAAACCCAATTCCCAAAAGGAAAAGATTTGTTCTCCCAAATGTCATAAACCCAATTTTGCCTTAGAAAAAGGGGGCATCAACAGCGTCTTCCCAATTTTTATCGGAGGCTTGTGGCCATGGAATGGACCTTTTTTGCCCCTAATCCTTGCAAATCAAATGAGAAATGGGTAAGGTAATTCTATGCAAATCTTCCAGCCATCAAGTTAAGAAAGCCAGTCATGAAGATTTGTGGAAAAATGGTTAATTTTGGAGCCGAAGCTGTGAATCAAATCTATCACCCGCAGGACCATGACATAGAGCCATATCATGAGAAAAGCAAAGCCTCAGGCGAGTGGTTGGTCTCTAAATGACCAGATGCGGATATTCCACGGGCATATAAAAAGAGAAGGATCACATCCAAAGAGTTCACTACTGAAACAAAGATATGGCTAACCATCATATACGGTCGCATCTCTCATGCGGGGAATATATGGAATGTACCAACAATGAGAGCTCAAATGATTGCTTCCATTCTTGATGATATCCGGTTGAATGTTGGTGCAATTTTCATTAATGAGCTAAGGGATTATCTGAGGCAGAATCGACAATCATTGATGTTCCCATCTCTTATCACTAAGTTGTGCCACCTAGCAGGGTTGAGGAGTATCCGGAAGAAAAATGGATAGATTCGGGAAATCTTATTGCTCCATTGAAGAAAAGAGGATAGGGCGGCATCGTCAAAAGCAAAAGAGAAAGTTGGGATCTTCTTCTCAGACCGACCAGGGTAGCGAGCCATCATCTTCTGCAGGATGACCAATTGCTTTGATTTTTGAGGAAATGCGGCTGATTCGCGACATAGTAGTTGGCCTTCCACAGGGACCTGGGGAAACATCTAAGGACCTTCTTCATGCATTTCTAAGAAAGAATTTCAAAAGTATCTCGATGATAGAAAGAAGTAGGGGGATCACCTTAAGAAGCTAGAGAAAGCATACAGTGATTTGGCCATGGCGCACGGCACTTTGGGTATTTCTCATGCCAAGATAGCAAACACACACACAAGGATGAAGAAAAGGGAGAAAAAGAGAGATAAATTCTTCACCCGCATGAGGAAGGGTGTAAAGGGGCAATGGAAAGTCCTAAAGCCTCAAGAGCCAGTGCCATCAACCAAGCCGGAAGATGATGATGATGCTCCAATTCATTGGTCCGAGGAAGAGGAAGAAGAGAAGGATGTGACTGTGTCCGACAGTGAGGAGAGCACCTGATGCAGTATCCAGGGATCACTTTCCACCATTTTACTCTATTTTGTTTAGTAAGGACATTGCAACATTTCCAACCGGGGGTATCTTCTTGTATTAGTGTTGATATTCTTGTAAAACTATTGATATGGTAGATTGATATTTTGTTTTCATGTGATGTGTTATATTAGTTTGATTACTAGTTTCTTAAAAGAAATTATAATATGTTTTATTTACTTGATGTTTATTAGCTTCTTGATTTTTTTTATATAAATAGTATGCTTTAGCTTCTTGATTTTTGTTAAATAGTATGTTTTATTTTGGTGGCAATATCCTTGATTTTCTTCATACCACGGTTCATTTTTTGAGGATGCCAATTTTCTTTTGGAACCGAGTAATTTTTGGTAAATCTTTGTGTCAACTTTTCACGATAATGGATAGCTAGGTTACTTTCTTAAGGGAATTAGTCTTGTAGTTTAGTTATAATTTTTGTTAATTTAGGAAGAATAAGTGGTTTGAGTTGAGGTCTAAGACCATTGGCCAATTTATGGCTTGCTTGGTACCAACATGATTTAAACCTTGGCATATGAATTTTTTATCGTTGAAAAAGAAAAATAATTGAAGTAAAGATCATTGTCATGACTTTTATACTCAATTTTTGGATATTTGATTCACTAAATAATCTCTTAGGCTATATGTGACTTCCTTGTGTTCATTGGTTTCAATTAGATTTTGGATTTGTATTCCACTCGAGTTTTCATGCGCCATGTATGGTAAGATTTATTGTGAGTTCTTTTGAATTATTTGTAGTGCAAAACTTGCCCGAAATGTGCGTCAAGACGAAATCCTAGACTAACTTGGTTTGAAAAATGATGTTACGCCTTTCTTGGACTGTTATTCTGCCTTAAATTTCCTACCCTTGTATATTTTCCCTAGCCAACTCCTTTTTGAGCCTTTAAACTTTTTCTTTAGCAACCATGCCTTAACCCTTCGTTCTTTAATGATCTATCTTTGGCATCCTACATCCTTAAGTACTTTGAAAGTGTAAACATAGGCTAAAAGCCTAAGTTTGCAGGGGTGAAAGTTGAAAAAGTGGTGATGTGAAAGTCTCTTAAAAGGTGAAAGTTAATTAAAAAAATAGTGGAACCTTCCTTGGTTTTTGAAAAAACATATTTGAGAAAAAGAAAGGAAAAATAAGGAATTGTGAATAAATGGAAGACTAGGTGATGAAATAAAAACTGAAGAGAGGGTGGAAAAGCTCTTGAAGGAAGTGTACTTTGATTGTTGAAAAATTGTATTTCTTAGAGAGGTTTTGAGTCAGTCTAACCAAAATTGTGCCCTACCTTAACCAAAAGCCTAAAGTACAACCCTTTAAGTCCTAGTTGATTTTGAACCAAGTTTGTCTATATTAGTAGAGAAATACATGAAAAGCAAGCCTATGGTAATACTTGTGTGCATTTGAACACCTTTGTGAGAGAGAGTTAATTCTTTCCATTTGATATCCCATTTATAGTTTGAATTGCAATTTATGAGTGTGGGATTCTGTCTTAAGTGTGAGGGGGCATGAAATTAGGGTTTTGAATTTAATCGGATTTTCAATTGGGAGGAATGAACAATGGAAGTTAATTGTGATAAAGAGGCAAATTTTGAAGCTTTAGTGTCATGACTTGATTGATACTTTGAGTAACATAGTGTTTGAGCACTTGAATTGTAATGAAATTCATGAGAAGTTTTTGGTGTTTCATATTCTTTGGATTAATTGTTGGTACCAATCGAAGTCATGTGTTTGTGACTACAGTAGACCTTTTTGACTTGTCATGATATTGATGCACTATTGATTTGAATACTTGGAAGGAGATTTTGTCACTTTCATTGCTTGAGGACAAGCAATGGTTTAAGTTTGGGGGTTTGATAAGTTGGTATTTCACCAACTTATATCGTATTTAAGCTTAGATTTTTGCTATATTTAATTGATAAAATCGTGTTTTGATGTCATTTACTTCTATTTACATGTTCTATGTGATTTAGAAGTGATCGTGAAGAAACCAAATGAAAACGAGTCAAGAAGAAGTTGAAAAGAAGAAATATGGAAAATGGCCTCAGATGTTGCAATTGCAACATCAACTTGGCAAATGCAAACATTCTAGTCAATGTTTGCAAATACAAAATGAGGGTCGCAAATGCAAAGTTAAACCAGACAGTGAACCTTCACAAATGTGAAACACTTTATTTCAAATGCGAAACCAAGTGCACAGTGCCTAGTTCACAATTACGAACATACAGATCGCAAATGTGATGTTCAACAGTGATGTCAAGGTTCGCAATTGTGAATGTCGTGCTTCAATTCTAGGCACTTCTATAATTTCACATTTTCTTCAACCTAAACCCTCTAATACACGACCTAGCTCAGTTGTAAAAATATCATCGGCATATCTTTGGCTGATATCTAGACATCTTTGACATATCTTGACAAGAGAACATAATTTTTGGAGCTAGGGTTCTTGCACACACATTTGGGACTTGAAAATTTGAAGCTTTTGATTGAGAATTTCTTGCAAATTTATGTTCATTTCTTCATTTCCTTGCTTTGTATTGTATATCTTAGTATGTAGTATTTTTTCCAACACTTGAATCTTATTTATGAGAATATTGATATATTTAAAGTGTGGATTAAATATCTTATTGTGTTTATGTATTGAACAATTTTTATTTATTGTGAAGTAAATTATTATTTCTTTAATTATTCTTGTTCTATAATATTTCCAAAGGGAGCAGCTAACCCTAGGACTCACCCATTTACTTTGAATTAATTTCGAAAAAGATAATTTGGGATTGAGAAAGATCAATTAACAAGAACTTGAGGCTTTAACCCTCACTTTATCAATTCTACATAAGGATAGGACTGAACTACTTGTAGCCATATTGCGGTGTGCTTAATTACTAAATTGTTTTAGGGATAATTCAATTAGAAATTCTTGTTAGTCATAAGAATAAGCTAATATCGAATTGTTACCCGAGGCTAATTAATATACACTCGCTCATATTTTTAAAATTGTGATATATTGGATCATCACTTGAGTGTAATTCTCACTGCATCCATTTTTGTAGCCATTGATCATTTTACTTGATTTATAGGTTAGTTTACATTTTTGCAATTAGTTATAAATATGTTCTCAAAACATTTCTAAGTGTTTGGCTTAGCATAATAAGTGATAATTCTCTTACATACCTAGTTGCCTACATATTGTTCTTTATGGTATTCGACCCCGACTCACAGTTGGGTAAATTATATTGCATGCGACCGTATCCATTTACTTTTTAGTAATGGATTTGGATGTCATCAGTGAGGTATATTACGTTCATCGGGTAAGTGGAATTTGCAGCTATTATGGTTGAAGGATAGTATTATGAGCATATGAAATATGCGGTGCATTGCATGTATTCAACATGGGTGCGTGATCATATTTTGATACATCATGTTGAGATTGATATGGCGTGCGTATGTTAGAACCAGACCAGGTAGAGAATTCCATGTATTAGAATTGGTTCTAAGGCTTGTGAGCTAAGGTAGCAGGAAGAATCTTCAATCAAGCTTGAGCTAATGTGCTCATATGGGGTTTAATGGCACTATATGTGCACGGAATGTTAAACAATGATTTTGGACAACTCTGGAATGGTTTTTGCATGTTCAAGGACGAACGTATGTTTAAGTGGGGGAGAATGTAATGATCCGACTTGTCATTATGAGCTCTATCATATCGTTTGGTTATTTGAGACCTTGAATATATACGTTTCATGTATTATAACTTGCATGTGTACTCAGACTAGATTTTCGGAAAGATCGGAGTTGGTTTGGAAGAATAATTCGCAATTAGGAAGTTTTCAGTTGAAAGAGTTGACCAAAGTCTGACTTTTGAGTACACAACCTCAAATCGTATTTTTGATAGTTTTGTTATGTTCGGATGATGATTTTGGACTTAGGCATATGTCCGAATTTGAATTCCGAACTCCGTAGGTTAATTTGATGCTTTTTTGGCAAAAGTTGGAAAATTGAAGGTGTAAAAGATTGATAGGTTTGACTGTGAGTTGACTTTTAGATATCGGATTCGGATTATGGTTTTGGGTATTGTTATAGGTCCGTTGTGTTATTTGGGACTTGAAAGCAAAATTTGAGGTCATTCTAGGTTGATTTGGTATGGTTCGGCATGAGTTTTAGAAGTTTAAATGTTCATAAGTTCATTAGGCTTGAATTGATGTGCAATTCATAATTTTGATATTATTTGATGTGATTGAGGCTTTGAGTAGGTTTGTGTTATATTTTGGGACTGGTTTGCTTGATTGGATGGGGTCCCTGGGGCCTCGGGTGTATTTTGGATGTGTTTGGGTTGTGTGGCGCTCTCATTTGTTGTCTCAACGTCGTTTATTTGGGTATAAAGGGTACTACATTGAGAAAACAACCTTTGATTTGTAATTAGATTGAACCATTAGATCCATATCATAATTACAGAACCATATCAACAAGAACCATCAAATTCTGAGGTCGTATAGACTTGTTCCCATTTACGTGCCGTAAAAGATTATTTCTAGGATTTTGAGTCCCAAAGCTAAGAAATAGTAAATCCTTGACTTGAAAGTCAATTCATGGACAAAATTGGATGACTTTCTGGATATAGACTATATAAGTTATTGATAATATTTATTTTTAAAAATTTTCAAAACTCGAGCACGCGGGACTAGGGTTGACTTGTGTTGACTTTTCATGGGGGGTTGAGAGTTGTTTCTAAATGATAAATTATAGGTTCATGAGTATGTTTTGATTGGTTTTCATGTTCTTTGGCTAATTTAGGATTGTTTGGCATTTGTTTGAGGTGCTAGAGAGGTATTGGAGTCGGTTATCGAATTTCGGATGAGGTGAGTCTCCTTTCTAACCTTGTAAGGGGGAATTTACCCCATAAGTATTATATTTGTTAAGTGCTACTTGTTATGGGAACTACGCACGTATGAGGTGACAAGTGCTCGTGTGTATGCTGGAATTCCTGATTATGTCCGGGTAGATTTAGACTCACGCCATGGTTTAATTGTACTATTTGAGTTATTATTGCATGTTTAAATTATTTAACTTACATTTAGCCTGAGACTAGACTCGCGTAGTATCGGGCTTGCTATTTTTGATACTTGACGAGCTACTTGATTAGCCATGGAAATTGTACTTTCCTTTACGGATTTCTTCCGCGTTGTGCGTATTTGTCCAATAATTTATCTTGAATTTTATAACTCATACGTATATTTGTGAGTGGGGTAAATGACTCATCAAAGTTTGATATTCTAATGGGATCAGGCTGAGCTCCTCAGCAATACTCTTATGAGATGGGGTCGTTCGCCTCGGGGGTATCACGTAACACACTCTTATAGGATCGGGTCGTTCACCTCGACAAAGTAATATATTCTTAGGGATTGGGTCATTTGCCTTGGCAGTATCATGTATCATATTCTTATGGGATCGGGTCGTTCACCTCGATAGGATTATGTATCAAACTCTTATGGGATCAGACCGTTCTCCTCGACAGTTCTATGAAACAACTCTTATGTGATCGGGTTGCTCGCCTCGGCAAAACCATGTGCAATATTTTATAAGGAGTCTATGTACTCATGTGTTTCCTGACTTGAGATGTGGTCGTTGATTTGGTGTTGACCATTACGCATTCCATTTTAGGAGGTATCCAATAATTGAGGACTTTGTGTTCACTATTTAGTTATAGACCATATTATTTGCTTATGCTTGTACTCACTGTATACTGACTATGTTTCATACTTGTCTACGTTATTATATTTAATTTATTGGACTACTAGTAAGAATCAATGCCGACCCTTCGATACTAGTTCTTCAAGGTTAGGCTAGATACTTACAAGATACCTATTGATATTACGAACTCACGATACACTTCAATACTGAATGTGCAGGTGCTAAGGCATATACACTAGGTGGTCATCTTGGTGCAATGGCGCAGCTGCTGAGGCGACTTTATGGTGAGCTGCATTCTACGCAACAATTCGCAGCACATAGAGTCTCCTTCTTATTATGTTATTATATCTTGTCTATTTTATATTCCGAAAAGATGTTGGTAGTGTTGTATTGTTCTAGTAGATGTTCATGCTCTTGTAATACCAAATTTTGGGGGTACCTGGTGGATGTTCATTATTTTATTTCACGTTATTACTATCACTTCACTTTATGATTTATTTATATCCAAAAAATTGGTAAGGAAAAGCACATGTTTCTATAAGTGCTAGATTTTATTCTATTTATTTAATAAAATTCTTGATTTTAAAATTTTAAAATGGATAGTTAGGCGGAGGTTCACGTGTTGGCTTGCCTAACATCATAATTGGGTGCCATCATGACTTATTATTGGATTTGGGTCGTGACAATGCTTCCAGGGGACAAAGAAAAAAACAACGGAGCATTGCTAGTGAAATTGGAGCTTCTTGACGAACGCAGGGATAGTGCACATAAGGATGGTGTCCTAGAAACAAATAATGGAAAGGTACTATAATCAAAGGACCAATCTTTTCTATTTCAAAGTGAGAGACTTGGTTTTAAGAAAAGTGACTCAAAATACCGGGGAGCTCAACGCAGTAAAGTTGGTCCCGACATGGCAAGGCCCTTACCGGGTTTCAGCTGTCACTGGGAAAGGATCATACGAACTAGAAAACCAAGATGGAGTCAAATTGGCGAGAACTGGAACGTGACTTACCTCAAAAGGTATTGTTGCTGATGAGCACCGCTTATACTGAAAGTATATGTTGTACTCTTTTTCCTTTCATCAATTTTTTCCCAATTGGGTTTTTCTGGCAAGAGTTTAACGAAGCAGCAATGGAAAACATACTAAAAAGGAAATGCCATTAGCAGAAGTAAGACCTTTAAACGACAAGGTTTCGAAATGACAGAACACTGCGACATGGTTATATAGTCTTGGCTCATGGAAAATTTCTAATGGGAAGCAAAACTTGCTAACAGACCAAAGACTATTCAACCATTTACAAGTGTTTCCCCTATAAGCCACTTGGGGATGGTTAGATAATCTTTGGATCAATAGTAAAGTTCGTAATGAGAAACGAAGCTTGCTATTGGATCAAAGATTATCCAACCATTTATTAGTGGAATCCTCAAAGGAACACGACATTTAGTGTTCCAATTCACATTCTTCGCATTCGAATAATGAGGGGAATGATATGAGAATAAGGCATCCTGATTGCCACAGAAACTGGGACAACGAAATTCGGGAACAAAAACGTCTCATTGGGATCGGAGACTGAATAGCTAGCCCCGTAGAAACAATTTGTACAAGTTAGCCACATGTAATGGCAAATTCCTTTCTTTAAACAAATCGAATACTTATGTACTTTTGAAGATAGAAGGAATTAAATAAATTCCTTTTATTCTTATCTTGTTTCTTGTCCTATTGAATTGATTTTATCATTTGAAAATTAATCAACAACGACCCAGTATAATCCTACCAGTGGGGTCTGGGGAGGGTAGTATGTATGCAGACCTTACCCCTACCCTATTTTTGATAGACCCTCGGCAGAAGAAAATAAAATATAATAATAGAACAATAACAACAACATAACCATAAAGACAGTACCAGCAAGCTAAGAATCAGAAAATATACTTGGAAAAGCAACATCAATAATCAGTAAAGTGACAAGGTCCTAGAAAATAGTACGATCACAACATGTACCACTATCATCCTAAAACACGACACTGATCGACAAGATTTACACACAAAACGGAGTAGAAAAATGTTCAACTACCTACTAACCTTCAACCATAATGCTCTCCCTCCAACCTTCATATCAAGGGATGTCCTCGGTGAGCAGGAGTCGTGCCATATCCTGCCTGATCACCTCTCCCTAATACTTCTTAGGCCTCCATCTGCCTCTTCTCATACCCATCAAAGCGAACCGCTAGCACGTCCTAACCAGGGTATCTAGGCTTCTCTTCTGCACGTGCCCGAACCATCTACGCCTCATGTCTCGCATCTCTTCCATGGGAGCCATGCCCACCCATGCCCGAATATATTCATTCTTAATATTATCCAATCTTCATGCCCGCACATCCACCTCAACATTCTAATTTCTGCTACTTTCATCTTCTGGTATATGGGCAATCTTAACTAGCCAACATTCTGCTCTATACAACATGGTCGGTCTAACCTCCGCTCTATATAACCTGCATTTAAGTTCCAGGGGAACCTTCTTATCACGCAAAATGTCATATGCTAACCTCCATTTCATCCAACCTACCCAAATACAGTGCATGACATCCTCGTCGATGTCCTCATTCCCTTGGATAATCGAACCAAGGTATATAAACCTTCCTTTCTTAGGGATGACTTATGAATCAAGCCTCATGTCGTTGTCCACTCCCCCCGTGACATCGCTGAATTTGCGCCCCAAGTACTCAATCTTAGTCCTGCTCAATTTGAAACCATTAGACTCAAGGGTTTGTATCCAAACCTCCAGCATCTCATCAACACTTCCTCGCGTCTCACCAATCAAAACTATATCATCAGCGAATAACATACATCATGTCACCTCCCCTTAAATATGGTACGTCAGTGCGTCCATTGCCAATGTAAATAAGAAAGGGTTGAGCGTAGATCCTTGGTGTATCCCCATAACCACCGAAAAATGCTCCAAGTCTCCTCCTGATGTCCTAACACGAGTCGTAGATCCATCATACATGTCCTTAATCATACTAACACATGCTACCGGAACACCTTTTACCTCCAAACATTTCCAAAGTAGCTCCCTCGAGACATTGTGGCACACTTTCTCTAGGTCAATATGCACCATGTGCAAATCCTTCCTCTTATCCCTGTACTGTTCCACCAACCTCTACATAAGATGGATAGCTTTCGTAGTTGAATGACCCGACATGAACGAATTGGTTCTCTAATATAGACACCTGCATCCTCACCCTCGCTTCCAACATCCTCTCCCACACTTTTATAGTATGACTAAGCAACTTGATACCCCTATAGTTGTTACAATTTTGGATATCACCTTTGTTCTTGTTCAATGGAATCATCGTACTCCATCTTCATTCCTCTTGCATCTTCTTTATTTTAAAAATAACATTGAACACCCCAATCAGCCACTCCAAGCCATCTCTACCGACATACCTCAAAAATTCAATCAGGATCTCGACTGGCCCAGTCGCTCTGTCCCTATTCATCTTATGCATAGCGTCTATGACCTACTAAACCTTAATGCGCCTACAGTACCTAAAATCGTGGCTTTTTTGGAGGGCTCCAAATCACCCAACACAAAATCTATATCCCCCTCTTCGTTCAGAAGTTTATGAGAGTAAGTAAGCCATCTCCTCTATCATAGCCTCATCCATTAAAACTCTGCATTTCTCATCTTTGATACCTCATTTGATCCAGACCACGAGCCTTTCTCTCTCTCACCTTGGCCAACCAAAATAACTTCTTGTCCGCGCCTTTGGCCCCCAACTCTTCATACAAGAGACTAAATGTTGCATTCTTGGCATTAGTGATCGCTAGCTTCAGCTCCTTCCTAGCCTTCTTATACCCTGCTTTGTTCATTATTCTCTCCTCCTCTTCTGTACTCTCTAATAACTTCAAGCATTTCGCTTTCATTTCTTTCACTTTTCCTTGAACATCTACATTACACCACTTATCCCCTCCTTACCTGCCAGAGTAACCCGTTGAGACCCCTAACACCTCCCTCGCAGCCTCCCTAATACAGTTCACCATCATCGACCACATAACACTTACGTGCCCACTGCTCCAGGCCCCCATAGCCCTTAGCTTTCCCTCTAACTTATGTGTTTTATCATAAGACAAGGCTCCATACTTTATCCTCGAGCGACCCCATACAACTCGCTTCTTCCTCTTTATCATGATGCCAGCGCCTATCACCAATAGCCTATGTTGCGACACTAGGGGCTCACTTAGGATAACCTTGCAGCCATTGCACAAGCCTTTATCACCCCTCCTGAGGAGTATATAATCAATTTGACTCATAACCACCGTGCTTTAAAATCCAAATGTTCATCCCTCTTGGGAAACAAAGAGTTCTCTATAACCAACTCAAAAGCCTTAGCAAAGTCCAACAAAGCCGTATGTCCTCCGTTCCTATCCCTAAATCTGAAACCGCCATGAACCATGTTCAACTGTTTATTCCTGAATTTCAGAATTATTGATGTCATCACACGAGAATAGGTGGAGGACCTACTAAAGGCATATCTAGGGTAGAGAGAAAAAGAACTAGCATAGGGTATGAAATCCTTATTGATCCTTCTCTCCTCTTGCTCGACGAACCAACTCCAAGCCTTGATTTGTCCTCTGCAAGTCAAATGACAAAGAGTTCGCCAACCAAACCCCTAAAATGCCTCACCGTAGCCCTAAGTAGATGTCCCTATATGCCCATTAAAATCCCCTCCTATAAACAACTTCTCAGTAGACGGAATACCACACACAACCTCATCCAATTCCTCCCAGAAGTGCCTTTTAACCTCCTCATCTAAGCCCACTTGGGGTGTGTAAGCGCTAATGACATTTAGGGTGAGCTCTCTATTCTCTAACTTAATTGCCATAAGACTATTATTAACTCGCCTAACCTCAACCACCGACTCTTTAAGATCCATATCCACTAAAATACACATTGCGTTCCTACCTTTCCTGCTACCTGAGTACCACAGTTTAAACCCATTGGCATCCTTCGCCCTCGTTCCTACCCACCTAGTCTCCTAAACACATATTATATTGACCTTCCTCTTCTGGAGAATCGTAGCTAACTCTATAGATTTGTCGTCAGCATCCCTGTCCCACACGACCCAATTCTCAACATATAGGCTCTATTGGTCTCATTTACCCCTTAACCCTACTTTACCCCCAGCCCCCAGCCCCCTGCCTCACTCCCATCTACCTCCCAACAACCATACCCCTCTCCACTCTCCCACCCCCACCCCCAAGGACATGATCATATTATACCATAATGGATCATCGCCACTAGAACCTATGATAAGTTAAGACAATGGCTAACGCAAAAACAAACAACGTCCCAACCTTTAAAAATCAAGCTACAAATACAAGCACGCTAATGATTTACGTAGACCAAACTATGAACTAATATGACAATTTTAACTAACATAAAAGAAATGAAACAACAAATTAAGAGGTACCAAATCCAGAAAGTATAACTTGGAATATTGTCTTGGTGTACACACGAGGTCACCAAACCTGTCGCACTCTCTTTATAGACTAGGGTTTGGGATACCAAGATCAGAAGCAACTCTGACTTGTCGGAGGTACTATTTCACCTCAAAGCTGCATGGAAAAGAGGTATCATTTGAAAGTTAATCAAGTACTAAAAATGTCAGTGCCAGAATGAACATGAGACGTCCTCTTCAAGAGCACCATAAACATAAGAGGGCCATCTCTTATAAAACCCTCACAGTAAATGGTTGGTTCTAGAAGAGTTTATGCCCGAAACCCAAATGTTATCGGAGAACAAATGCACCCAAAGTCTTGTATAATTTGACGCAAAAAAGTAAACTTTGTACAATGCTTAAACAAAATGCACTTTTATTTATCGAACGTTCCAAGCAACACAAGTACAAAAATACAAAAAGAATACAAAAGAGGAAAAGAAGCAAAAAGCAAAACTACATCGCCCCCAGAACTCAGGGGAAGAGAAGCATCAGCTCCCCCAGGAAAGTAGGTGGATCTGCCATCGTCTCAGAATCTTTGGCTTCATTATTATTCTCCTCAAGTTCCTCCTCTATTCTTGAGAACTCAGAATCGAAACCAAAATAGTTAGTTGCATCAGAGTAAGCTAGGAGGCGATTTGAGCAGTTAACTCCAACTCTCGCGCTTTGGAGATTTCATTGTGAACATCAATGACGCCTGCTTTGGCCTCTTCCAAGGTTTTTCTCCTCATTCTATACATAGAATATATTGTTTCAATGATGAGAGAATCCACTCGGCGTTGGAATTCTGATTTAAGCAAATCAACCTCGGTCAAAAGGCTATCCCTCTCAGATCTCGTGGCGCTAAGGCTAAGATCAAGATCACGGATAGTTGTTACATGAACCTTATTATGTTCCATGATCCTTTTATACCTATCTTCCATCTAGACATGTTTCTCCTTGGTAACAGCAGACTCCTCAGCTTTGGAGTTCAATGCCGCCTCCAAGTTATTTATTCTCTTAATGGAGGCAGATTCACATTTTGCAGCAGCGACCACAGTAAATTGGACCTCAAACCATTTAGCCTTGGCTTCTTGAAACTGTATAGTTGAGAGACTTCTTGGCTTAGGTCCATCACTTCCTACTCACTTTGTTGAAACCGAGCTTCTAACTCACCCCTCTCAGCAGCTTTTGCTTCTACCACCGGGAGGCGAGCAGCAATTTGGTCCCTCTCAGCCAACAACTGGTCCCGCTTGGACCGGAGTCCTTCTTTATCGAAGATCAATTTTTGAAGGCCATCGGAAGCAAGGAAGTTGGCTTACAAAGCAAAAACCAAGTTAGAAACCTTGTCATAGCAAGTCAAGAAGGAACCAATAGTAAAGAGAACAAATATGTTACCGTTGCCGCATTGTGAATGGCATTATTTAACAAACACTCTCCCGAAAGAGTGTATTTTCTTCTTATCTTTTTCTGAAGCTAGTGGCTTCAGATAATTAGCAAATTCCACTGGACGTGATAGCTGATAGAACTCGATAGATACTGAGAGAGAGACAATCCTCCTGCTCTAGGTATCTGCAGAAGGGGCGAGTAGTTGTGCCTCAAATTCTCATGGTCTGGGGACTAGGAGGAAGGACATCCTCCTCTCGGGCGTCTGTGGTAGATGGGGGTGGTGTAGAAGTTGATGGTGATGAAGGTATGGCTAGCAAGGAAATAGATGAACCTGATGGTGTTTTGGCTTGAGAAGCAGTTGCGGCAGAGGAAGTGATGTTTCTTTTTTTTGGTGATCACCAACTAAAGAAGGAAGAGGCCCCTTACTCAGCCATATAGTAGCGAGAGCAGCAAAATGGACCGAAAAGGCATAATTGGCATTCTCCACCAAGTCAATCTCTCCTCGGAGCGCTTAGGCATCGTCCTCGGTTAGGGTTTTAAACTCTTCAAATTGAACATTTTGTTGAGCTGATGAAGGTCATTGTCTCCTTCGTAGGGAAGCCATTTAATCATCGGTTTCCCAATTATCATCAATAACCACATGACTGGCTAGGGTGCAACTTTCTTCACTTTTTTATTATTGCCCTCAGCCGAGAAAGAACGCCAAATTTTTGTTGCTTGTTCTCCGCCTGGGAACTCTGAGAAGAAGCGTTGGCACCGGAAGCATATCTGATGGCGCCTGTTTGGGTGAGAACCTCATTCAACAACCTCGCAGCCTCTACGAAATCAGCCAAAACGTCCTTCTTAAGAATGGTAACAGAGCCCTGCGGGAGACCTGAACCCAACAAAAAGGTGAGGATAAACAGCTTTCTTATATACAAAAATGAAATAAAGGCAGAATCAATTTTATGAGTCAGCCTACCACGACCATCCATCCGTATTTAGGAGCCAACTCTTTCCACCAACGATTCTCAAGCGTGGTGATGTCCAGAATATTCCGAACCCACTACTCCAGGCCTTCAACCCTTGGTGGTGTCCACTAAGTTGCTGAAATAATGAAAGAAAAAGGATCACCAATGACACAAAAAAACCTTTTTTCAGAAAGAAAGAGATAGACTTTGAACTTACGTGTACGAGTCCAAGATTCGGGGAAAGACAGAGTTGTAGCTAGGATGACGTCCTTGGTGGAAATAAAGACAAATCGCTCTATTCACCCACAGTCGTTGTCGTAATCCATGCTGGTGAGCAAAGCATAGTGGCCACGTTTGCTGAATTTTATTACTCTCCCACCGAAAATCTTGGAGGGAGTAGAGATGCATCATACAAGCCAAGGTGAGTTCCTGTTTTGTTTCCTGGCACAACCTCCATAGATAGGTCATCGTTTGCTACACCTAAGGGCCCACCTATGCCAAACAAATCTGGTATTTTGGCGCAGCTCCAAAATCACGGGGTCAAATCCCCTGCTCAAAGAAAACAGGCCTAAAGTGAGTGGGTACTCGTAAATGTACGTGAAGCCTTTCTTAGTGATGGTTACTCGCTCCACCAGGTCGGGAACAATAATGTTGAGGTCGTGGCAATCGCAGTCCTCCTTCACAGCAGAGATGCTAGAAGGGCGAATAGAAGAGGGGAATTTGCCAAAAGCCCAAGTGCGAGGGTTTGAAGTAGGGAACTTCTCTTCGAAGTCCTTGGCTGTGATGAGATGTTTAGGTATAATGGTGCTCACCGTGGGAGGATCAGCATCAATGTTGATTTCTTTATCTTTGCTCTTCTTCGGGTCCCCACCATAAAGAAGACCGAAGTTCTTGAAAGAGTTAGTGAAAGAAGCCATGATCAATAGAAGATGATAAGAGTTGTTTGAAGAAGATTAAAGAAAGATGAAAGCAGCAAAGAGTTAAATGCAAAGAAGTTAAGAGAGTTTCTAAAATTGTTAAGTGTAAAAGAAGAAGACTAAGGCGTATAAGTAAAGGAATATGCGGCTAAAATTGTGGTCATGACTACCTTGAGAACTGGCAAAAATATTGCTAAATCATGGAGTAATATGTGTTCGGGGTATTAGATCCGAAGAGACGTTTGTCTTATCAAGTGTCAGAAACCTTTTACAAGGGTTCAATAAATTTCCCGCCAACAAAGAAATCTTCACCAACTTCCCGACGACACAAAGATGTGCCACTGGAAAGCAGGGAAACTATCTGGATAGGAAAAAATCGATTCGCATTAAATACTCAAATGACAGAGTGACACGTGAAACCGGGGACAAACGGAAGATGAAACGAGAAACGAGGACCGAGGACAACAGCTTCGGTTGGCATCGGGTAGGCCCCGAAGGGAACATTATCAATGAGGGCAAACAAATATTTGCCACCAGGTGACATTCAATGAAGAATATTTCTCAGTATTAAATACACATCCGTTACAAAGAATTTGGCATTTATAACCTACAGTTACATATTCATCAATGGCCCCGATTATTGTCATTTAAGAAGGGCTTGATCCTAGAACCTTGTTACCTAGGTATAGCTGTAAATTGTGACTTCAACAACCATTGTAACCCAAGAAGATTCTGACGAACTTATGCTACACATTATTCCAAGCTAAGTAATACTTTATTTTTTGTCTAACATTATTTTTATTGCTGCCTTCGGAAACCTTGCTCCCAGAACCAAGATGTCTGCTATTTTATCTCGTTTTCAACGCTAACTCTTGCATTTTATTTAATTTATTTATCATCTTGGGATCAAATCGACTCACTTTTTTATAAACCACGCTAAATTCAATTGTACAGTTTTACGGATAAACATAATATTTGTTACTCAGTTATATGAGAAATTGAAAATTTTGGACTCAACAGTAACCTATAAGATTTCAGATAGTTGAATTGACCATGCCATTAGAGCATTGATGTTTCTACTTACAGTTTAGCACTAATCCACTCTCTTGGGGTCTTTGTCAATCTTGATTATGGAATTTTGAAAAAACAAATGCCGTAAAAGAAGAAAACGTGGCTGTATATTTAAATTTTTTTCGAATTCATGGGTATTTTGCGAGTGAAAGAAGAAATATATTTTTTTAGAAAGTATCTCATAATTTTTATTTTTATTTTGGTTTATTAGTTTACGGTTCCTGATTTTAGAGGCCTCGTCCATTAGTTATTAGTTTAGTACCCACCTTTGAATTAATTTATTATCTTAACCAGCACATGATTCGCTTACAAAAGTGATATAACTTAGGGAGAACCACACCTCAAAACTAGCTATTGAGACGGCAGATTCCAATGCTATATAAATTCCACATTACCATTTTGTAGTCCTTGTAATAGACTATAACAAACCAACACGCTCTGCATCCGTCATCCTCGACGGTTATGCGGTAGACATTTCTAGCCTCGGGCGAACACTGCAAAATACCGAGGTCATCATACAAGGCTCGGTGGGCACAAAGGGTGGTGGGTGGCTCTTATACCATTAATATAACCTAGGAAGGACCACACTTCGAAAGCTAATCATTAAGGTGAGAGAGCCCAAAACACTATAAATCTCACATCAATACTTTATACTACCGATACGAGACTCAGGTACTACCGATACTAGACTCAGGTCTCATTCCTTACGATAGACAATGAATTACTGTATTGTTTTAACCAACACATGATTCTCTTACAAAGAGTTGATCCACCCTATAAGGGGCTAGTATAGTCCTCGCAACAAGAGTCAATAAAGGCGAAACTAAAATTTGAATCGTTTGGAATTCTAGCCTTTTAAATTTATAAATTTTAAATCAATAATTTATGCATATTTAAAAATATTTTAAAATAAATTTAATGACTGAACCAAAATATACTCTATTTCCCCTCCAGAGTGTTGGATGAGGAGTGTGGGAGGCATTGTGAATGTTGAATTTTATTTTATGATGAACTATTTCTATTCTTTTTATAGGATTGTCCATTTCATTTTTTGATCCAATCACTGCCTATAAATATCAATTCAATATTAGATTCTCTTATTACTAGGACTTAGTGGTCTCTTTGTCAGGAGAGAAGTGATCCAGTCACCATTAGATCTATGAAGGAACATAAAAAAAATTGTAAATCTTGAAAAACTAGTCAAATAAGATAAAATAAAAATACAGTGTTATGACATTGTAGCAGCAATAAGTGTAAAATATCTACTTTCAACACTGTAAAGATATTTATAAAAAATAAAAGTAAACGAAAAGCATTTTAATTACAAAACAGAAATTTTGTTTACATGTTAGAAATGACCTTTGATTCTAGGCAACTACCAAAAGAATTTCCCCCAATCATAAAAAAAGACAATATCAATATACAGTTATCTGATTTTGATAATGTTAAAGAACTTATGGCCTATGGAACCTTTTGCTGTCACCACACCCCATGATAGAAGTAGGCAATTTTCCAACCTTCTCAATCCCTTCTTCAAAAACAACTCCCATACCCATGAAAAAATGTGACTCAATATGGCAATGGAAGGCCCAAACTCCTGGATTATCGGCCCGAAACCTCAACGCAGTCCATCCATAAGGATGGACTGGGATGGTGTTCTTCATAATTGGGTTCACAAGGTTGTAATTCTTTGGGTCAATAGATTGGTTGAACTTTCCATTACCATAGCCCATGACCCAAAAGTCATGCCCATGTAAATGCCAAGGATGTGTCTCACTGTTGTTAAGATTCATTGTGTTGGCATTTTGCAAAATGATGTCCACTGTTGTGTTGAATTTCAACCTGTAAATTGAGTTGCTTGTTGTGGCATTCACATTCTTCTGGACACTAAAAATATCGTAATTCTCGTGGTTATAGTTGTCCGGAGGAGGGGTTTGCTCGAAAGTGTGCAATAAGTTGTGCTTAAGGGCGATCAGATAAGGCATATGGGGCATGTTGAATGATACATTATTAACAGACCAACGCACGAAACCATTTATCCTATTTTGTGTGTTCAGCATGACGATGACCCTGTCCGATGTTTTAGGAGGGGCGTGAATGAAATCCTTGTGGGATTTGATTGCAACACTCTGAGCCACCCTCGGGGCTACATCGTTCCAATGGGGCCCCGCGGGTGGTGTAGTAGGAGGGGCTCTCCTAGGATGGTTTGGGTAGTAATTAATAATGCCCAAACCATTTGGAGTAGCACTGGGTCTACTAACCACTTTGGTACTAGCCCAATAATTTCTTGAAGGATCTTGATCAGCTTTGATTATGACTGAGTATGTTTCTCCTGAATAAAGAAAGAGCTTTTGTACCACAAATGGCTCCACATAGTGACCATCTGCCTCTACAACTGTCATATTATGCCCCTGCAATACAACATTCCATTAGTAGCAAACTAATTAAAGAAATTCTTATTTTGACTTGTTGATAGAGGGGAATTGTCAACGGGTAAAGTTATTGTCATGTGACCAGGAGATCACGAGTTCGAGCCGTGGAAACAGCCTCTTGCAGAAATACAGGATAAAGTTGCGTATAATAGACCCTTGTGGTCCGACCCTTCCCCGGACCCCGCGCATAGCGAGAGCTTAGTACACCGGCCTGCCTTTTTTTTTTTTTTTGATAGAGGGGAATTGTGATTTGTGAGAAAATTACCTCAATTTCAAAACTTAGAGCAGAAAGAGCAGTCAAGCTTCCAATTCTAAGCCTATAAGTCTTGCCAGGAATAACAATCATTGAATAAGGTGAACATTGAGGATTTGTAGCATTGCAAAGAGTAACATCTGTGCCTGGAGTAGAACAATTAAACCTTCCTTTTCCATGAATCAAGAGTGACTGAAACAGAAAAAGAAAATAATATTAGAAACATTATCAGAAAAATAGAGCAAAACATTATTGAATGTTACATAATTACATTAATTAATTACCTGAGGTTCACCAACCCAAACAAAGGGCAATGAAGCAAGACCAGTAGCTTGTTCATAAGTACTCTTATGGTACCAATCAGTAAGAAGAATGTTTCTATCATAGTCATATGAAAATGGCTCTACAACTCCATCTGGAACCAATACTTTGATCATTCCTTGTAGCCCTGCTTGTCTTTGCATACCATAATGAGCATGGTACAAATATGTTCCAGGCTGCACAAAATTTGCAAAAAAAAAAATTACTTAGAAAACTGATCTCACAATACATAATTCCATACTTTAAAAAAAGGAAAAAAAAACACTTACCCTATCAACAACAAATTTGTAAACAAAAGTATCTCCTGGAATAACTGGACATTGTGTGATTCCTTCTGTTCCATCAGCCCAAGGTGTTCCAATCTGCAATGAATATATAAAAGAGTTTTTTTTAAATAAATAGCTTAACAAATTCATTATTTACTTTTCTTAGTTGATATAAATAGATTATGCTGATTATACATATATTATACATGAATAACACTTATATTACATATTCGCCGGCTATTTTTAGTTTAACCAGTTGGATGGACGACTATTTAGGTTAATTCTTCTATATAAAATTGATAAAACACTTAATAAAAAAATTGAAAGAAAATGGGATATTTACCTGTCTAATACCATGCCAATGGATAGCAAGGTTTTCAGTTAACAAGCTATTTTTGACTTCAACAACAATAGTGTCACCTTGTTGAGCGACAATGGTAGGACCTGGAGTTTTACCATTAATGCTAATAGAAAGCTTCTTGAAACAATCTGGGGATTTATATTCATACTTGACCTCCCATTTATGATGTCGAACTCGAGCTTCGACTGAAACAGCAGTTAAAAATAACAAGCCTAGAACCAGAAAGTTTACCAAATAACCTTGATGAAAATGCTCAACCATTGTAGATGAGCTTAAAACCAAGAGAATTCTTTGTTATTTTACTAAGTTTTTTTTTATGTTGATGATTTGCTGCTAAATATGTTGTGCAGTGTGTATCTATATATAGTATCTTAATAGAATGGTCAATCAAAAATGGCAGCTTCTCTGACCAAGACACCGTGGGAGCGGGTAATAAGTACTCGTTTTCTTCATTCTTTTTTTGTCTTTTTTCTTGAATTTATCTAAGGACTTTGTTAATTGCAAAAGTTAGAAATTTTCTTGGGCTCTGGAAAGAAAGAGCAGTGAAGTTTCATTTGATTAAAGAAGTTTTAATGGGACTGTGACATTTCGTTGAAGAAATTTGACTTTTGTTAAGCTTAGGGCACTCTTTTTTCCTTCTCTTTTAATAAAAATGACTACTATAATTTTGCACGAATAAACTCACTCACCTTATTGGTTTTAAGCTCAAACAAAGAACAGGTGTTGCGGTAAGCCGGCAAGCTTAACTTATGTCAAATTTTGACAATACAGAATCAATGATTAGGATATGCTCCCCTAAGTTTGTGCTATACATTGCATTTCAACATATTTGGGACTAATTAAGATGTTGTAATTATTATTCTTATTTTAAAATTTGACTATGGTTTTCTTTTTCCGTTGTATATATGCCAATCCTTTTACAGTAGTTAGCTCATGTAGGGTAGCTAGAAGACTCCTTTATCTCGTTCTCCCTCCGTTCAATTTTTACTTGTCCACTATGTTAAAAATATATTTTTACCATAACTTGTTCATCTTGCCAAATAAAGAGAAAGACAATTTTTTTTCATGTTTTACCCTTGTCATTAACTACTCATTCCCAAATCATTTACTAAGATTTTTTTAAATGCTATATCATTACTATAGTTAAAACTGTAAAATACATACTTTCTTTATCTTTTTCTTAAAGGAAGTGAAATATTAAAAGTGAACAATTAAAAATGAATGGTGTATTGGTCAAAATCTGATATCTATGGTCTACCTAATTGGAATCCCGCCCAAGCGGCGGGACAACACAAGACGCCATGGTTCGCTCCAAACTACGTGCCCCTGATATTTGCTACGATTAAGAAATCACACTTAGAGGCCGACGACGCTAACGATCGTGGTACATAAATGCCTTCATCCATGAATACAGCAGATTCCATGGTTATATATAGAGTGGGAGAACCTCCAGAAAAAAGGAGCTTGTTCCTTTTTCCTTCCTTCTATAATTCTGCAATTCTCTAAGTAATAGAAAGATTTTCTGAGAATTTCCAAAAATATTGTTGTAAACAATACTCTCTACCGATCGGTGGGAGAAAAAACTTTAATAAGATTGATTGTCTCTACTTTATCTCATTCTATGTCTTCTACTTTACTGATATGTCTGAAATTTATTATATTTGACTAAGATTTACTCATTCATCTTCATTGATTGATTTAATTAAAAAAAATTTAATATCTTTTGGTCAAACAAATGGAAGGAATATTTGGTAAGAAATATCTCATAGGGTAAACAAATTGGGGTTTAATTTTTAACACAAAATTATAAAATATAAAAAAAAAAAGTAATAAAATCAGGTTTTAAGCTAACTAAAGGTTTAAAATACTGGAAAGAGAGTAACTTTATAAAAACGAAAATTAAACTTATATATAAGAGCTGAATTATTCGTCTTGACCGCAACTTGCGATCCCGTGATTATGCGTGAATGAAGTCGTTACTCGTTTGTGACTTTGTAAACCTTCAATTATTATTATTATTATTATTATTATTATTATTATTATTATTATTATTATTATTATTATTCCATTTGCAATCTTTGAATGAAGCATAGCAGAGAGCACATGGGGGGTCGAGAATTGTAAATTGATTAAAAAGGAAGATTTCCATGTGAAACCGCGTTATCAAAGTCATCAATATATAGAACGTAAAGAATATCTTTTGTATTATAGAATTCTAAATTATGGCCTAAAAGTAAATATTTTATTCATGTCCACGATTGTGAACTAAAATCCACCTAAGGAATGTAGCTTTTTCTTTTTTTTCTTTTGGTCGTTGGTCCCTGATCTTTACCTTTTTTTTACGTGTCCGTTACTCAAATGGTCATTAAACTATCCCAAATTATCTCTTAAAATCATTTTTCTTTCGTTTGTAACAACAAAGTCACTGAACTATACCTGGGGGTGTTCAAACCGAACCGGAAAATCGCACCGAACCGAAAAACCAAACCAAACCGATTAAAAAACCCGACTAGGTTTGGTTTGACTTGGTTTGGTATTGAGTAAAAAAACCCGAACCAAACCGACATATAAAGATATAAATTTTATTTATATTTTTAAGGCTTTACAATGAATTTTCTTTAGAAAATGTAGAAATATTTGGGATACTCTCATGTATTAACCTTGAAAGTGTAAATTAATGAAAAATTATTGTTAGATAACTAAGAAAATAACTATCATGTGTTACTAAAAAAATTCTTTCATTAGAATATTTTAATAGATCATATGTTTGTCAATTTTTTTCCATATTTACTAAGCATATATTCACTTATCAAAGCATTATTTATAATTTTAACTAAGGTTGAAATAATATTCATGTAACAAAAAAAAACCCCGAAAATCCGAAAAATCCGATAAAACCGAACCAATCCAAACCGATATAGTTGGTTTGGTTTGGTTTTGATAAAAGTCGAACCAACCCGGTCCATGTACACCCCTAACTATACATATTGCACTCAGAAGGTCACTCAACTAGATTTTTCAAATTTTGGATTACCAAATACCTATTTTAACCTCTAGATTATACACATTTATTATTTTTAAAATTTAATATTATAACTTTTTTCCTTTTTAATTTATATTATGGACTTACCTATAGTATAAATAAAAATTATTTATAAATTAAAAAACTAAAAAGTATTTAAGCATATATAATGTTGGAATAGTAAAATAATGAGCATGGTAAAAAAAGTAATTAGAATAATTTGTTAGTAATAATAATTATAGTATTAACAACAAAAATTTAAAAATTTATTTACACAATTCAGAATGAAAGAAAATAAAGGTTGCAAAATATTTATTTTATGCACGTAATATAAAAATAATTATTCAAATAAGGGTATTTTTACAATATACGTTATATATTCTTGAAAATTATACTCAATTATATCATTATGTTTCTACCGATTTTCCGACGACACAAAGTTATATCTCCGGAAAGCAGGGGGATTATCTGTATAGGAAAAATATGCTATGTAAAGTCGTGCACGGAATATATATAACATAATTAAGCATAATTTTTAAAAATATATGATGTATATTATAAAATATATTTATTTAATAATTATTTTTATATTACGTGCATGAAATATATATTTTACAACTTTTATGTTCTTTTATTCTGAATTGTGTAAATAAATTTTTGCATTTTTGTTGTTAATACTAAAATTATTATAACCAATAAATTATTCTAATTAATTTTTGCATTATACTCATTATTTTATTATTCTAGCATTATATATGCTTAAATACTTTTTATTTTTTTAATTTGTAAGTAATATTTATTTATTCTATAGGCAAGTCCATAATATATATTAAAAAGGAAAAATCATAATATCTAAATGCTTAAAAATAATAAAAAGAAGATAAATGTTAATAGTTTAGACGGTAATAGGTATTTGGCAATCCAAAATTTAAAAAATCTAGTTGAGTGACCTTCTGAGTGCAATAGACATAGTTCAGTGACTTTGTTTAGGGGTGTTCAAAATCGATCCGAAACCGAAAACCGAACCGAACCGAAGCTTAATGGATTACTGGTAACGGTTAACGAATGGGGAACGGATTATTCAGTTTTGTTGACGGATAATCCGTTAACCCGTTAAGAATATATATATATATAAAATTTATTTTTATTTATATATATTAAATATAAAAAAAGACAAAAACCCTTGACTTTAGTTTCCAGTACTCTGTTTGTCCAAGAGACTAAGACTAACGTTATGCACCTAAGGTCCCAATTCCCAAACTTCCTCTGAGTTTGAGTGGGATATTTCTAGATAATTTTTTTTTTAACCGTGGTTTCCGAGCATCACTTTGTGAACCCAACTAGCTGTATTCACCGAGTCCCGTTATTTCAAGGCGGGTGCACACGGTTAGTTTCACGGGGCTCTGGAGACGCGGCCGGTTTGTAATGCCTCCAGTGACCATACGAGGGCTCGAATTGGCGACCTGAAGGACTTTGTCCTCAGGCCTTTACCAGTTGAGCTACCCCTCAGGGTTGGGATATTTCTAGATATGTTATTAAACTTTGCTTTACAAGATGTCACGTCTTTCCTTAGGTTTAATGGCATGTCTTTTTTAGCAATTTATTCTCCTTAACAATAGAACATGGTTTACTAGAAAATCAGACGGTCAAAAAAGAAAGAGCTTATTCTAAAACCAACCTATTGTTAGCGCAAAAATATAACATACACAACTGCACCTCAATCCGAAGATAGTTGTGATCGACTTCATGAATCCTTGTTATCATTTAGATGCATATCAATTCAATAATTTTTGTTTTAGATTCTCTAACAAAATAAAAAAATCTCCGAGCAAACTAAACCTTAAACATAACTAATAATAGAAAATTCGAAATACAGGAGCAGCATGTAAGCTTGAGTTCTGCAGTACTGAAGTAGACGAACTCCTTCACAAAGGCAACTCTGCTAGCAGAGCAAGTGACAAACCAAAGATGCTGAGCAGCAAACCTCTTCTTGAAGTGAAGTTAAGCCTACAGCAGAGATTGAAGTTAATAAAGCAAAGTTTAATAACAAATCTAGAAACAAACTCCCAAGTTTAATCACTGGATAAACATTTGAATGACTTCAGTACCTAGTTGAGGATAATCACGGGATAAACATTGAATGGAAGAATGTTGCTGGATCATTACTTCTTTTTAACAAACATGTATGTCTGGTGTAATTTCGATTTGTGAATAAGTATATTAGGTTGATAAACCGTTCGATAAGAGCTAAACCGATACTAATCCGTCCGATATCTTATCGGGTGGCTAACGGATTAATACATTTAAAAGCCGATAACCGATAAGTCAAATCATTAAGAGTAATAACCGCCCAATCAGCCCGATTAGCAGCCCTAACTTTATTGTTACAAACAAAAGAAAAATAACTTTAGAAGATAGTTTGAGATAGTTTAGTGACCATTTGAGTAATGGACTCCTTTATTAATTCGTAGTGGTGACAAAATAGGATTTGTATCCTTACATTTTGTACTTAATAATTGAATTTAAAGCGGGGGAAGAGAAGAAAAAGAGCAGAAGTTTAAGCTTTAACTAGTGGAGGATTATCTCCATCCACATTTTTTGGTGTGAAAAATTTAGACCAAATACATAACTTGCCCTTAAACTTTGTCTTTTTTGTCACTTGAGCACTTAAATATAGAGTTGTTCCTATCAGACCCTTCAACTAAATCACATATGTGCCAATTAGACACTTTGTAGACCATCTAAGAAAAACTTTTATAAAAATTATTGAATATGTAATTAGCTGCAGTTGTATATTTGATAGATTTTAAGGCTTTCTTCTTTGCTTATGAAATAGTTGCATTTGTATATTTGACAATTTTGCTCTTATGCTGAAGTACTATTTTTGTAAAAAGTTGTTAATGTCAAAATGCAACTTCTATCAACCACTTGTGCGTTCTAGTTTGTAAAGTTTTATTCTATTAGCTTACAAGTGTCGTGCAAAGAGAACAAACATGCAAAATGAGAATAGTCAAATTCATGTACAATATACTTTCTTTTAAAAAAAAATTAAGAGAAAAAATGATGTGTTCACGAGGAGAAGAAGAGAAATAGAATGTAAGGTAAAAGTTCGCTTTAATTGGAATAATATATTAGAATGTCATCATAATAATAATAATAATAATAATAATAATAATAATAATAATAATAATAATAATAATAATAATAATCATAAATAATAATAATAATAATAATAATAATAATAAAAAATAAAAAATAATCCATAACCTTTTTCTCATTTTCACGCGTCTTTTCCTACGCACTCAATTATGTCACTACAAAGTGTCTAATTGGCACAGATATGGCTTAGTTGAAGGGCCTAATTGGAACAATTCTATGTTTAAATGTCCAAGTGATAAAAAAGGTCAAGTTTAGGGGTCCAATTATGTATTCTGCAAAAAATTTAAGTCGAAATTTTTTGTGTCATTACACGGTTCTTGAGAATACGATGGCTTCTGTTAAATCTTCCATTTTAAGCTATGAGTACCACCAAAATTTATTGTCTATCGGTTTCGATAAAAGTTTATCACACAATAATAATAATACCTTTAAACATTTTTGGGCCTACAATTTCGAGGTCAACTCAACTAATTAATTTTGATGGAATTATGCAATTCATTTAGTATAGTGGTTTATGAAAATTTATCTATTAAATATTGTAAATGATTTGCTTAATCGCCAAAGCTAGATATTGGATTTATTTAAATAGTAGGTGATTCTGCAAATCTACGTGTCTGCGTTTTTTCATATCCAATAACTCTATTCAAATTAGGGATATTAGTTAACAACCTCATTGACGTTTTATTATTATATTTTTTTTTTTCTCGTCCAGTTCATCCAGACTCGCTCTACGCTGACAAATGTTATCTGTATATCTATTTTGTTTCTATAGACATTCATGCTTTTAGCATGTTCTATTTCTATTCATATTTTTGGAAGGGGTCAATGTTATCCTGCAACGATGATTTTACAAAACAAGGAAAATGTGATATGTTGGAGATCTTCAAAGATTATGAAGAATGTTTTCACCTGTCAACCGAAACTATGATAATCGTACATCTTTTAGATGCTAAATATATTATCTGAGCAATGAGAGATATTTTTGACTCATTCTTTCTTGGATATTCTTGGGTATTTTCCCAGGAAAATATTCATTATGACTGGATTGGTTTAATCTTCTTCATTTAGAATTGACAATCACATTGGTTACAATTTTAATTAGTAGTAGACAAAGAACAACAGACGTTGAAATATGTCCTAAAAATTGTTCGTCCCTATTTAACATGTACCTATTTTTTAAAATTTTTAATTTGTACCCATCTTTTAAATAATTTCATATTTTTTTCTCCTTCTCCTTCTCCTCCTCCTCCTTCTCGGATGACACTGACAGTGATTTTATATAGTGTTTATGAATAAATTTTAAGATAATTTATGATATTTTATAGTGGTGAGCCGTTGTGGCAGTTTATTTTTTACTATTGCTTAGGGTTTCTTCTTCTTCTTTTTCTTAATTAGGTTCGTTAGATTTATTGTTATTTTGATAAATTGATGATTGGGGTTTGCTCTTGATGATATTTGGAGGTTATGTTTAAAATTTGAACTCATTTAGAGTAGATTTAGGTATTAACTCATATATTGGATATTTGGATTGTTAAAATTCGAAGAACAAATTTTGTTTCTTGACAATTTGCACTTCAGGCCTATTTGACCTTAAGTGCATGAAAATATTGGTTGCACTTCATATATTTTGACCTTAAGTGCATCTAGCTTTAGACATATTGTCCTTAAGTGTAGGAAATGTTTGTTGCAGTTCAGACCTTTTGGCATTAAGTGCATCTAAGGTGCAATTTTTTACTTCAAATCGATTTGGCCTTAAGTGTATTTGAAGTGCAATTTTCACTTTGTCACACCCCTTTTTCCTACCCCCAAAAAGGTATGTGTCGTTATGAGTTTTGTGGGTTAAAGAGTTTTTCTAATTAAAGTGACAAATTTTGAAATAGGGATTATTTTTTTATTATTATTCAGAGTCGCCACTTGAAATTGATTTTCTGGTTTTCCAAGTCACTTTTTATTTAAATCCCTAGTCAAAGGATGGTTTGACTCTTTTATTATTAGTCTACAAAAATAAAATCTGGATAAGAAATTTCGTTGACCGGGGAGAAGGTGTGAAGCATTCCCCGAGTCTCGTGGTTCTAGCACGGTCGCTTTATTAACTTAAACTTGGCTTGAATTAATTTTGGACAATTGATATTTATATGCTTTTTATATTTTTACCTTGCCTCTTTTATATCCATATTATTAGAAAAATTAAAGAAAATTTTGAATAATAAGATGTCATAACCACACTACGCAAGTGAATGCGTGATTGAGACGAAATTTATTAATTTTATCATAACAGCGCAATGCAAGTGAATCCACAGTTATGACAAGGATTATTAGTACATCATTACTATTGAAAAAAAAAGTTACTACACTTAAAGAAATTACTAAAATATTAAGTATCGCGCTACGCAAGGGAATCCGTAACTTTAGCAAAAGAATTAAAAATTAGAAATTAATTAAACTAATGGGTATAGTATGAGATTATTGAATTAATTTATTTGAATGTTGAGCATCACGTTAGCAAGCGATTCCGTGAGTTAAAGTGCGCCTACTAATTGCCTAGCGTATTAATTAATTATTAAGGGGTGATTAAATAATTATAATTTATAAAGAAAAATCTTAATTAAAAAGGAAATATATAACGTATGTATTATTTTAAAGGTTGGGCAAAACTCTGGTCTATTACTCCGGCTTGATTAGTTCAAACTTTCATCGTCCAGTAGTTAACAAAAATATGAAATAAACGTAACTAATACAAGAGTGACAACAACCTACATTTTTTTTTTTGAAGCCAAAGCTAATACATGGGACTAAGGATAAAATAATGCATTAAAAATATGAGTTCCTAAACATGTACCTAGGAAAACACATGTTTCATTCTTGAATAATGGATATTCAACACATTAATAACACAAAGGTATTCTTCCACTTGTTCTTTCCAACCTACCAGCACACTTAGTCACATATTTTTCCCAATTTCATCAACTTGCCCTAAACATAAATATTACCAAGAGGCATATTAATATCTGTTCTTTTCAACACTAAGAGGGGAGTTAAAATGACTAAAATTAGATATATGAAACCAAGGCAGAAGAAACTAAACATCTACATATAAATATTTCTCGAAAAAAATAAAATGTTTCTTTTCCTTAACTATATACACTTCATGGAATGTTTTTTGAGCTACATATATGAAGAAAAATGGAAGATTAACCAAATATTATAAATGTACATGCTTTAAACATAAGTAACATGCTTAATATTTATTCATTCCAGTAAAGCACATCAAGCATATGCTATGAGCTGAAAGAGACCCATATTCTCATCCATTGGATATAAAAATTTGTATTGCAAAATCTGAGAAATACCTGGATTGCAGAAAATAAATACAACAGTGAAAAAAATGGAACTCCGCAACAAAAAAAAATAGCAGCAAACACAGCAGAAAATAGCAGCAGTTCCGTGTTTAAAACAACTCGAAAACCTTAGAGAGGAAACCCAGAACCAACTCTAAAGAAGACTTAAACTTTTCTAAAAGCTTGCACTCTAAAATTTACTCACAAAGCTCCCCATTTCAGCTTACTAAGGGGTGCTTTACATGCTGATTTTTCACTCTCAAAATAGTATTTGTAGAGTGTAAAAACTGTCCAACAAATATGTGATGGAGTCCTCCTAAAAATGAGGAATGAGCAGCCCTTAAGTAGGCAAAGAAATCCACCTTTTGGGCAGATTTTGGTTCACCAAAAATCTGTCCAAAAAGGAACTGACTTTGTGTGCTAAATACTGTTCAAAAGCTGTCGAAAAGATGAAAGGACAGCTTGAGAACCTGCTGTAACAGAAGTCAAAAGTCATTTCAGCCACCCTACTAGAAAAAGTAAGTTACTGGTACTACAACTCTTGATCAAACCCATCTAATTTTCTGATTTTATTAATAACAATACCAAACTAACTTGCTCAAACCAAATGAAAAACAAGTAACTAGAAACAAATATCTAATCGAACTATTAACCAACAAAGAGAAACTCAGAACCTAATGACTAAGATTAACCAAATGATGCATTGATCGGTGAAGATATTAATAAAACTCACAACCTTAAACAAAAACGAAATCAGAAATGCTACTTATAGAACCAACACTCAAGCGACTAACACAAAGCAAAAAATCCTATCAATTGTGAGGCAAAACAAAATAAACAATTAAGTTAAAACAAAAACGAAAAATCAGAAATTAGATCAAGAGTTAACCAAAACGATCGCTAACAATATTTACACTACACAAAAAAAACTACGATAAAATGACAAAGAAACAAAAATTCAAAACACGTAGGAAAGCATTAAGGTTTGAGTTTTCACCAAATTTGAGTTCGAATAGTGGTGGCGCAGTGACGATTGGGCAATGAGACATGGCGGAATAGCCGTAAGGCTTCGAGCAAGCTTCTATTGTTGATATTCTCAAAATCAAGAACTCCGATGAATCCGAGTCCGATTTTAATGATATCAACAACACAACCTTGCTCGAGGTCGGTTTGAATAAAGAAACGAGAGGCATTGGTGGTTGATGGGCGGAAGTAGTGCGGCTAGCTATGGCAGCGGTGTTCGGGCAGTGATGGTCGAGTTTCAGAGATAAAATTAGAGGAAAAGTGGAGATCTACATGTTTACGTGAAGTTTTTATGGTGGGGTGCTCGGATTTGTCACTAATTTGAGAAAAAAGAGGAAAAATTGGGCGGCTAGGGTTTAGGATTCGGCATAGATCTACGGGGATTGAGAGGGATTTAAAAGATTTGGGGTTTGGATTCATGAAGAGGAGGTTTAGAGGAAGAAAGTGTGAAATTTTGGGGTTAATTGAGGGTGCTCCGCCGGCGGCGGCGATTTTCGACCGGCAAAGATGGAAGGCGGGCGACGGGTCTCTAAGAAAGGAGGAGAGAATGAGAAGAGAGAGGAAGAAGAAAGAGATATGGGGGGGAATGGGGGCAATTTTCGATCTCATAGGCTTTAAATACCTAGGTGAGAGATTGAATTAGAACCCTTGGATCAAAGGGCTATGGATGGATGAGATTTAGTCTCTAATTCTTTAATTAAAATGACGTAGTTTCACCCTGAAACTACGCAGTTTTATTGCCTCCTGGCCAGACTTATCCGGACCGGGTCAGTGCCATTGGGCCACTGATTTGGTCCAATTTTTTAGCCCATGTTAGTTTAAATTGAAACTAGCCCAAGCTTTTGTTCCTTTCTTAATTAAATCATAATAAAAACTCTTAAATCCTACACATACTCAAATAAGAACACACACACACACACACACACACACACACACACACACATATTATATATATATATATATATATATATATAGATATATATATATATATACACACACACACACACACAATGTGACGATAAAGATGGGGCAAAAATTAGGCATTTACAGTAAAGATGGAGAAAAAATTAGGCATTTACAACTGCCCCTCTTTGCTCGAGAACATGAAGAGTTTTTGTGCAAAGAAAGTGAATGTCATAGCTAATTTTGCTCGTGTATTACTCTGTCGAAAGTATTTTTGAAAAAGGTGACCGAACCTTACTTCCTAGGTTACCTACATATCCTTGGCTATAAAGGAATCAGGTCAGTGTAGTTCTGGGAAAATTTGGTAGCTGGGACTACCAGACACTAGAGTTAAGAGTTTTGTTGTTATTGCAACTTCTTACATCAAAAAGAAAAAGAGAAGAGCATTATATATGTCTGCAAACTAAGAGTACAAAATTCCGATCTACGTGTTTTCTGGAGTCAAATCTTGATTCTTGACCTGCTCGCTTGTGTTGACCTTAGATTGGATCCTGATGCCTTTTTGAAGAAAAGATTATGGCTCATTCTTGATTGCTTGGTTTAATTCTCAGAACTTGAGAAGATGAATCTTGAGACGTTGTGTTGCCGACACATTGTCAAAGTTAACTCCAAACTATCATGTGATCATCCTTTTAATGATAGATGAAACTGCAAGCTTCGATCATCATAACATGTGCTCTGCAGCGAGGCCTACAAAGCCATCAAAGACGAACAAAACGAACAAAAATTGTCTACCCCAATTTGGACTAGGAAATTTTTTTGAGTTATCAGCGAAAGTTATAAACTCTCTAATTTATTGAAAGGCAGACAAAAATAGTATTATAAACTAGCTAAAAGAGATAAAATTTGGTAACGAACGATTGTGCAACCAGGGATCGGTACCTTGTACTACTGAAAGGAAATGTAACCAGGGGTTGTTACCCTATCTTTCAAGAATGAAATAGAATCAGGCGTTAGCACCATGTATTATTAATAAAGTGTTGAATCCCTCTAGGTGAAAAAGGTTCTACTTGAGTTAAACTGTATTAAACAACCTGAGCAAAGATTACTTCTACTCGGAACTATGAGATGGATCACCTAGGCAAAACGGGTCTACCTGAGTTAAGCTACATAAAACATCCTGAGCGAAAAGTAATTCTACCCGGAACTATGAGTTGGATCCCCCTAGGCGAGACAGTTCTACCTGAGTTAAGCTGCATAAAACAACCTGAGTGAAGAGTACTTCTACCCGGAACTATGAGCTGGACCCTCCCCCCCTCCCCCCCCAGACGAAATGGTTCTACCTGAGTTAAGCTATGTAAAATACCCTGAGCGAAGAGTACTTCTACCTGGAAATATGAGCTGGATCCCCCTAGGCGAAAGGATTCTACCTGAGTTAAGCTCCGTAAAACAACCTAGGCGAAGAGTACTTCTACCCGGAACTATGAGCTGGATCCCCTAGGCGAAATGGTTCTACCCAAGTTAAGCTACGTAAAACACTCTAAGTGAAGAGTACTTCTACTCGGTACTATGAGCTGGATCCCCCTAGGTGAAATGATTCTACCTGAGTTAAGCTGAGTAAAACAACCTGAGTAAAGATTACTTCTACCCGGAACTATGAGCTAGATCCCCTAGGCGAAATGGTTCTACCTGAGTTAAGCTACTAAACTGGAGGTGAGAACAATAGTGATGCATGCTGAAAAAAGAAAAATGGAGATTTTAAGGAGCTTATGTTTAGTGACATTCGTTCTTTTAGGATCGACATTCTCCACTGCTTTATTCCTGCTTAAAACAAAGAAAAATTGTGAGTTTTCAAAGTGGTGGTTGGTTTGTGGCCTTGATGCCCTGAGTAGTTTGATTCACGGCCACTGCAGTCGAATAATGATTCTGTCAGTGTGGTACAGAGATGCTCGACTGCTTTGTATCATTCTCTAGAGACCTTGGTTTTCCAATGTCACCCCCAACTATTTCATACCCAGATGTCCATGGTGTCGCTACCCTTGTCTCTACAGCAACACAATTTTTCTTTGAAATCGAACTCAGTTGTCTTGCACCCAGTATCAGTTTGTGTTCATAGTGCTTATCAAATTTTCTCATTGAGTGGGTCTTGCTCATGCAACTTTTTAGTTTCTTTGAAATACTTTGTTCGCTTTATCAAATGAAATCTCAGATGGATTCATGCCTTCGTCAATGCTATATATGCCCCAAATTGTGCTCAATATTATGGGGTAACTGTAGCTAGTTTTGCAACAATTTCTTTGCTTCACTTTTGATGCAGGATTAGACCGAAAGGGACTCAAAGAAAAATATGTGCAAAAGTAGAACAATAATTGAAAAAGAAAAAGAACTGTGCTTAAATAAAAGGTGTCCATTTCGGGGAAAGGAATAGGGAAACTTATCTGGAGGTACGTGCCGACTTCAATGAACCATGGCATGCATTTTGGAGTGGACGCCTGCTCCATCTAAGCTGTCTAATTCTCAAAATCTGCAGAAAATGTTCATCTTGAATTTATCTTGGTTGTGCTCATGCCGGAGAATCAAAGACCCTCATTTGGTTAGTAGTGCCCTTTGCAGATTTTTGCTAACTAACTTCTCTCATTTCTCTACTAACCGTCGTCTTATGGTGACCATCTGGGTTTTCACCAATAAGACTCTCTCTTTTCTCTGCTCATTGTCTCCTTATAGTGCCTGTACGGGTTTTCACTAATAAAACTCTCTCATTTCTTTTTTCTTTTTCTTTTTTTTCTTTTTTCTTCTTTCTTTTCTCTTTTTTTTTTGAATAAGATACAGCATGAGAGAGGTTACCCAACACCTCTGGCATGGGGACTTCAAACATTCTTAAAAAAAACATCAATTAGAAGTTCTTGAAAGGTAAAAGACGAAATGAACCTTGAACTGAATTACAACTTTTGGAAGCATTTTTATAGAAAAACTGTGAAATAAAACAAACTTCTGCCCCGGTTTTGGAGTATTGGGAATATGGATTTTGTTCTGATGGGACCGAACCCAGGGTAAGACTACCTACGTATCCTTTCGAAATCAGCTCGGATGTAGTTCAATGACTTTGAAGCTTTGTTGTTTGACTATTTTTCTTTCTATCTTTCTTTCTTTCTTTCTTTCTTTTTTTTTACAAGTACACAGGTTCCAGAAGTTGCAAAACAAAGAAGACAAATACGGCTCAAAAGGATTAACAAAAGAGTGACACAGATTTGGAATAGCGAGCAAATAATAGCCTTCTTCATCTCAATATGAGAAAATCATTGCATGAAAGTTCTACAGTGGCCATATATCGGACATAATATCTTTTGAATGCATCTGCATTAATAGTCATGTCTGGCACCCGTCCTTCTTGATCTATCAAGTGCAAAGCCCTTTTTTGGTAACACTTTCTTGATAATGTAGGGTCCTTGCCAATTCGGTGCGAACTTTCCTTTAGCTTCAACCTGGTGCGGAAGGATGCATTTCAAAACTAGCTGGCCTACCTCAAACTGCCTTGGGCGCACTTTCTTATTGTAAGCGCGTGCCATTCTTTCCTAGTATAACTGGCCGAAACACACTGCTGCTAGCCTTTTGTCATCGATCAACATCAACTGTTCTAATCAGGTCTTGACCCACTCAGTGTCTTTAATTTTAGATTCCACAACAGTTCGGAGAGAGGGAATTTCGACTTCAGCGGGTATTACAGCTTCAGTTCCATATACAAGCAGATACGGAGTTGCACCAATGGATGTGCGAACAGTCATGCGATATCCCAAAAGAACAAAAGGCAAATTTTCATGCCATTGTTTAGAACCTTGGATCATCTTCCTAAGAATCTTCTTGATGTTCTTGTTCGCCGCTTCAAGGGCTCCTTTGGCTTTTGGCCGGTAAGGGGTAGAATGGCGATGCATGATTTTAAATTGTTCGCATACCTCCTTCATCAAATGACTAGTTAGATTGGCTGCATTATCAGTGATAATGGTCTTTGGGATACCAAAGCGACAGATGATGTTGGAATGAACAAAGTCTACCACTACTTTCTTGGTGACTGCTTTGAAAGTGACGGCCTCCACCCACTTGGTGAAGTAATCAATTGCAACTAAAATTAATCTATGACCATTTGAAGCCTTTCGCTCGATTGGCCCAATAACATCCATTCCCCAAGCAACGAAAGTCCAAGAGAGGACATGGGAGGCAACTCCAAAGGAGGTGAGTGAATCAGGTCACCATGAATCTGGCATTGGTGACACTTGCAAACAAAACTGAAGCAATCTCACTCCATAGTAAGCCAATAATACCATGCCCGCAGAATCTTCTTCACCAAAACATATCCATTCAAGTGAGGTCCGCATACCCCCGAATGCACCTAGTTCATGATCCGCTCCGCTTCTGTGGCATCTATGCATATCAACTTTAAATCTGGGGTCCTCTTGTACAGAATTTCCCCATTCAAGAAGAAACCATTGGCGAGCCGCCTTATAGTTCTTTTTTATCTCCTTTGGCATGCTCTGGATATTCTCTTATTTTCAGGAATCGTTTTATATCATGATACCATGGTTCACCATCTGGTTCTGTCTCAATTGTATTGCAGTAACCATGTTCATTCTCAACTTGGATTTCTAGTGGATCAATATGAGTGTTGCCTGGATAAGGGAGCATCAAGGCTAAAGTAGCCAAGGCATCGGCTAGCTCGTTGTGAAACCTGGGAATGTACCTGAACTCGGTAGATTTGAATCTTTCGCTCAAGTCTTGCACACATTGTCTGTATGGAATAAGCTTGATGTCTCGAGTCTCCCATTTGCCCTAGGATTGTCGGATAAGCAAGTCGGAATCTCCTATAACCAATAGTTCATGCACATCCAGATCGATGGCCATTTTCAGACCCATGATACAAGCTTTATATTCTATCGTATTATTGGTACAGAAGAGCCGAAGTCGAGCCATTGCAGGTTATTGATGTCCAATAGGTGAGATAAGGATAGCCTCGATACCAACTTTTTTTATATTGACAGCCCTATCAAAATATATTTTCCAAACAGGGTTATCGTCTGGAACTGCTTCCTCTATTGAGTTGACCTCTTCATCTGGGAAGTATGTGCTAAGTGGAATGTACTCATCATCAACTGAGATTCTCGGCCAAATGATCTGCCAAAGCCAGCGAGTGACATAGACGATGTCGAACTCTATCAGTAGGATTTGCCATTTTGCGAGCCTGCCAGTTGGCATTGGCTTTTGGAATATGCACTTCAAAGGATCCATTATGGATATGAGGTAAGTAGTGTAGGCCAAAAGATAATGTCTCGGCTTCTGAGCGACCCAAGTCAAGGCACAACATGTCCTTTCTAAAAGGGTGTACTTAACCTCATAATTGGTAAACTTCTTGCTCAAATAATAGATTGTCTATTCCTTTTTGTCTGTTGCATCATGTTGCCCCAGAACGTATCCAAAGGAATTATCCATCACCGATACATATAAAAACAAAGGCCTACCAAGTTCAGGTGGGACCAGTACAGGAGGTCTTGACAAATAATCTTTGATCTTGTCAAAGCTTTTTGGTAATCGTCCGTCCACCTGATAGCGGCATCCTTTTTTAGCAACTTAAAGATGGGCTCGCACGTGGTTGTGAGCTGAGCAATGAACCTACTGATATAATTCAACCTCTCGAGCAAACTCATGACTTCCTTTTAATTCTTCGGGGGTGGCAGATCTCAAATGGACTTTATCTTGGATGGATCCAGTTCGATGCCTCTATGCCTAACTATAAAACCGAGTAGTTTCCCAGATGGAACCCCAAATGCACATTTGGTTGTATTAAACTTAAGGTCATAACTTCGAAGTTGTTCGAAGAACTTTTTCAAATCACACACGTGATCAGCTTGTATCTTTGATTTTATGATGACATCATCGATATATACTTCAATCTCCTTGTGTATCATGTCATGAAAAATGGTGGCCATGGCCCTCATGTAAGTTGCCCCTGCATTCTTTAAATCGAATGGCATGACCCTGTAATAATAAGTACCCCACGGAGTGGTGAAAACGATCTTTTATGCATCATCCTCATCCATTAGAATTTGGTGGTACCCAGCGTAGCAATTCAAGAACGATTGTATCTCATGCTTTGCACAATTATCTATAAGAATGTGGATATTTGGCAAAGGAAAATTATCCTTTGGACTTGCTTTGTTCAGGTCCCTATAGTCGACACAAACTCTGGTTTTTCCATCCTTTTTTGGCATAGGTACAATATTTGCCACCCAGGTGGTGTATCGGACAGCTCTGACCATATTGGCGCTCAGTTGCTTCATTATTTCCTCTTTGATTTTTCACTCATATCTGTTTTAAATTTCGTTACTTTTGTTGGACTGGTGGAAAACCAGGATACGTAGGAAGCTTATGAACCACTAGATCAGCACTTGAACCCGGCATATCATTGTAAGACCAAGCAAACACATCTCTGTATTCAAATAAAAGTTGCATCAAAGCATCTCTAGTTTTTTGTTTAGTGTGAATGCTTATCTTCGTTTCTCTAACTTCTTCATGATTTCCGATATTAATTGGTTCAATTTCATTGAGGTTGGGCTTAGTCTTGTTTTCAAATTGTTCCAACCCTCTTTTTATTTCTTCAACAACCTCATCTTCATCATATTCAACATCTTGATGCATTATTTCAATAATAGACAGCCTTTTAAGATCTGGGCATGAATTTCGTATGCATGTCATGTTATTAAAGTCGGCATTAACAAAACTTGTATGGAAATAAAATGACATGAATTAGGAAAAGGAAAAGATACAAAACTTAATAGGAAACTAATATGCATGTCATTGAATTCGAAAGGATATAAGGGTTAACATCAAAGAAAAACAATCATACTGAGATGTTTGGATTACAACCCTGAAAGTAACCCAAAATACAAAAAGAAGTTGCAAAAGCAAACTACCAAGACTCCTTCATTGTGGGGAGAGGAGTTGCTTCCCAATTGTTGAGCATGGTGTCTAGGCCAATTAGTTGCATGTAGGCACGACTTATGCCTTTACTAGCTTGGATCATATTCACTTCAGAAAACATCTGGCTTAGGCCATGGCAAATTTCATCAATGTTTGCATGCACCAAGGAATTTTGACCCTCTTGGAGTTGTGGCTTGACAAAAAGTGTAGAAAATATGAGGGATAGGTTGTTGCAAGACCCATCCATGCTTTTGCGGTGTTTGACTTATTTTTCATCTTCTTGTGTTGGCCTAAAGCCAAAGCCAAAAGTACCCTGGTTACCGAACGAAGAAATAGGCTCCGAAATTCCTTGCAATGATGCTCTCAAGCCTTTTCCTGGCTCATAACCTTGTCTCATCATAACTGCAACCACCATTATAGATGTGGCGGAAAGACGAGGATGCAGAATGGGCTTTTCTTCCTCGACATGGTCCAGAGCAACCACTTCAAAAGCTTGATAGACAATGGACTTAGACCTTTCCTTGGCTCAATATAGGGGATTAATGGGTCTTTATAAATGGAAGACTCGTCTTCTCCGTGAACAACAATTTCTTTCCTGTCATGTTCGAATTTGAGCATCTGATGCAAGGTGGATGGCACAGCTCAGGCTATATGGATCCATGGCCTTCCAAGAAAAAAGTTATAAGAAGTGGCCATGTCCACTACTTGGAAGAAAATCTCAAAGTCAACCGGCCCAATCGTCATGGTGAGGTTGCTCTCCCTAATGGTATCTCTTGCTGAGCCATCAAAAGACCGGATGAGAACATTGTTGGGTTGGATTCTGTTTGTATTGATCTTCATGCTTTGCAAGGTAGAGAGAGGGCATACATCTACACTTGAGCCTCCATCAACCATGACTCGCTTTACATAATTCCCCTCACATTTGACCATCAAGTCCAAAGCCTTATTGTGCCCGGCTCCCTCCTAGGGAAGTTCATCATCAGTAAAGGAGATTTTGTTCACCTCAAAAAATCTGTTGGCCATCTTCTCTAACTGATTCACTGTGGTCTCCTCTGAGATATATGCCTCGTTCAGGACCTTGATTAGTACACGGGCATGCTCTTTGGAATGTAGGAGCAGAGATGGTAGAAAGATTTTAGCGGGAGTCTTTCTTAGTGGGTCAATGATTGAGTAATCCTGAACTTTCATCTTTTTCAAAAACTCTTCCGCATCTGCATCAGTGACTGGTTTCTTTATTGGCAAATGGCAGGCCTTCCTCACCTCTTCTAGAGAGTAATATCTCCCTGATCAAGTCAAACCTCCAATTTCCCACACATTCTCTATGATTTCCTTGCCTTTGTAGGTCATCACAGTTTTGTTGTAGTTCCAAGGAGTGGTTTTTGTGTTGGCCACAGAGGGTTGCACGATAGGTTTGATTATGATCGGCTCTGTTATACCTTTCGTACCTCCATGCTTCTCCTTTTTGATGGGGTGGCCTCCAAGTACATATAACCTTGGGCTTGGAACACTGGAGTGAACTTCCAACCTCGAGATCTTTGGAACAAATAAAGTTGCCTTATTTGAGCTTTGGCCTCCTTTCACAATCAGTGGCACATCTCGGCTAGGACTTACTTCCAGACCTGCTCCTTCTTGAATTGCACCCACTGCCATTTCTGCTCGCCCGACCGGCTTGTATTCTTGATCTCGGTCAATCATTCCGAAAAAATTAACATCATTGTGTGCTGGCAAATGGTTGTTTGTCACATTAGAAGGGTCCTCGCCATTCATCACTACAATCAGCTTTTCAGAAATAATTCTCTCTATGGCTCTTTTCAGAGTCCAATAGTCATTAGTGTTATACCCTGGGCACTAGAATGATATTCACATCTAGCATTTTCTTGAAATCCATGTGAATTGGGATGCATATGGTGGGGAGCGATGGGTCCAATTACGCCCATTTGCTTCAGCTTCTGGAATAGACTAGAATATGATTTAGCCAACGGAGTGAATTTTTCTGCCGACCTCTGATCTTGACCATAATCCTGCCTGGGACGAGCATTGTAGGGTGCCCAAAAATTTTGCTGCTGAGGTCGGGGGGCCCTTGGAGCTGTTGCCCGTACCTGCTAATTGGGAGGCCGAGCATATGATTGAGCATTGAACACTGTATATTGTGGTGGGCCCACAGAGTATTAAGGAATTGGTTGGGGATAATAATGTTGAGGGTAGCTGGATTGCCCCTGCTGAACTTGCACATAAGGGTGCGATGCCCCTCTTTGAAACTCCCTAGATCTCGAAGCCATCATGGACCCTTCATCTCTCTTCTTTCTATTTTCCAAACCTCCAGGCCCATTTTGGATGGCTTGGGTGGTGGCTTTGAGAGCAGCATGACTTACAATTCTGCCAGTCTTGAGGCCATTTTCGACCATCTCCCCTATTTTGATTTCTTCTACAAAAGTTCTACACATCATGGACATCATGTTCTGAAAGTAATCAGGCTCTTGAGCCTCCAGAAAAATAGTGATCAAATCGTGGTTGTCCATGGGTGGCTTAACTCTAGCCGCTTGCTCCCTCCACTTGATGGCATACTCCATAAAATTTTTGGTCGGTTTTTTCTTCATATTGGACAAAGAATTACAATCCGATGCAATATCAGTGTTGTACTAAAATTGTTTGATGAAGGCATGGGCCATGTCATCCCAAACATGGAAGTGAAAGATGTCTTGGTCAATGAACCATTCGGAAGCTACCCCCATAAGGATTTCCCCAAAGTAAGCCATTAGCAGCTCTTCGTTTCCTCCTGCACCCCTCAGCTGGTTGCAGTACCTTTTCAAGTGGGTGATAGGGTCGTCGTGTCCATCATATTTCTCGAATTTCGGGGTCTTGAACACTCGTGGAAAATAAATGTGAGGGAACATGCATAGATCACTGAATGAAAGACTTTTGTGACCATCTAGTACCTATATATTCTTTATATTCTATTCAAGACTATTCATTTTCCTGGCCATCTCATTTGGCTCAACAGTCGTGGCAGGCTTTTCATTTTCCACTGATGATTCATACTGAGGATTCTGATTGTATGGAGCCGAGACCCCAAAAGCCGTATTTAGAGAATAGTATTGGTTATCATAAGCATGAGCTGGTGGCTCATTATTTGGCCTCATCATAGGTTGTGGCGGAGGGATTATATATACTGGTGCGCCAGACACGACGAGAGGGGTGTTCCTGACCAGTGCGACTGGAGGTCGCATGTTAGAGGTACCAGGGGCAGCATAGAGGCTATAGTTTGGCACATACCCTGGTGGTAGAATGTGATCACTCGTTTCATAGAGCGGTGTTTGAGTAGCCTGGGGTATGGTGGAAGTTCCCTCTGAGGGATACTGGGGTGGAGGTCGACCGGAAACCCAAGCTTGATATACATCTGACTGTTGTTGTCTCAATTTTCTTATCTCGTCCGACTCTTGCTCAACTGACTGAGCTTGCGGATTGTCACTAACCAACTCGATTTCATTATTGTTATCCATTACCATCCCTCCCTTAGATCTTGTGAAGTAATGATGTGTTGCCAGTTTCACCACAAACCAACCACCTTAAGCTTACTGGATTAAGAGGCAACAAACGTGTTAGGGTTAAGCATTTTACATATAGGAATCACACGTAGATATGCTATGCTCCTAAAATATCACCATCTGTAACATGTTTTTGGAAGACTTCATGTTTCATTCCGACTTATAAGGTTATTATCTATTAGCGTTCTTATTTTCTTCTCTTTTTTTATCTTCTTTTCTTTTCACTCACCTTATCTTGATCCCTCATTTTATAGCTATTTAAAAAATATTTGATCTAATCTTTTGTGGGTTGCCTATGTATCATATCGCCATATGAATCAGATCATTACGTAGTTCAGGTACATGACCATTTTTTTATAAAACAAACCTCTTTTTGGTTCATTTTTTAATTTTCTAAACAAAATCTTTTTCATTGATTTTCAATATATAATTTTTTTATACAAGATTCAAACATAAAGAATTACATAAAGATAAACAAGACCACACCTGAGTCAAACAGACTTTTTAGGATAAAAGGCAAAACAACATGAAACAAAACACCAAAAGACTCTTACAGACTCAAAAGCAACAAAAGAATAATGAAAAAGAATTGATAACTAAAAAGAAGGCTTTGATCTCTGCAGTAGAATCCACCAGAATCACTGTAATCAAGGCGTTTGTTCCTGCGACTGACTCCCAATATTGCAATATATCCTTTCCAAGTCTGCAGATATATGACTAGAAATATTCAATGATACTTCTGCAAAACGCTCGGGCGTCATTCCCTGGAAACTCCTGCATGCTCTTGAGGTATATGTAGCTACCTCAAGGATTTTTCCCTTAATGTATTCCTGAGCCACATGCAAATCTTGATTTTGCTAACCACAGGTCTCAGCTAGATCCAGCGCATCACGCTCGCAGTCCAAGGCCATATATTTTTGGCGCCGAACATCTAGCGACTCCGCTTCTAACTGATTGATCATCTTTTGGTAGTGGTGTCTTTCTATTTCAAACTCCACAATCTCGCTCTCTTTTCTTAACTCAACTCCCCCTATCTGATCCCTCAGACCTTGGTTTAATGGAGCAAAACCTCTACGCTCATGATCACGGACTACCCTGAACTGGGCTTCTCTCTCTTCTTGTTGTTAAGCGGTTGTGACTATGTTTTTCTTTCAAATTTGGGCTTTGAGTGCTTGCTTCTCTCGTGCCCACTAAGCCTTTTCCCGCTCAAAATCAGCTGTCGTATGTCCATGGCTATCTCAAAAAGGCTCTTATCTTCTGGTAAAATATCAATACGAGATTGAAACTCTTGTGCCACTTCCCTTATGGTTTCTCTAACTCTGGCCTAGATCTCCTCCTCACAATCAACTGTGTGCCATATGGATCTTTCTGGCCTTTGCTCGGGGATAGACTGGTTGTGAAACCACTCAAGGTATGTGAGGCTTACCTTCCCACATTCACGATCATCTACCATCTTGTCCAAATTAGAAAATCGACCATCAAACCAAACCTTTTGTGCATATAACTTCCTTGAAGTTTTCTCTCCCTTTAAGTCCCACATGAACGGACGCATGTCCTCAATCGGGGGCCTCTTTTGCTCTCTCCCTAGTTGGCACATGATGCGTAGGGGCGCGTATGGTTGGAAACCTCTGAAACCCATGAGTATGAAGAACGGGCGATTTGTCGACATATGCATGGCCCTAGCAGATGGGAACCAATAATATTTCTAAGAGATTCTATCATCACTTAATGAACTAAGTAATTTCCACCAAGCGCTCACCTCCTCTGGAAGGTTACAGCTCGCAGCTCTGTCTGGGTGATATCCAATGTAATTCAGCCAATTATCATTGAATTTTACTACTATTGGATGATGACAAAGGTGCTTTATGAACCACATCTGCAATAGGATATTGCATCCCTCGAAGTAATCTTCACCTTCTTGGCAACGGATCACAGCTCGAAAAATATATCCCAAAATCATGGAAAGAATGGTATGATCCTTGCTACTTTGCAAATATGAGACTACTGCAACCAATCGAATCCACGCTATAGAAAGACCATGATCCCTAGAAATGATATCATGAACGTAAAAATTCTCAACTCTCTCCAAGCATCGTAACTCAACTGGTTGACGAATTCTATACCAGAGAAACTTTCAAACCCTTTCTCCTCCCCAAACCTATCATAAAGATATTCCAACGGAACCCAACCTTCGTTTAAGCAAACCATTGAAATTTGACGAAGGCATAACTTCTTTAAAAAGTTATTCACACCAACTTTTCTTGGAGCAGCAGGCTTTTCCCACAAAGGTCTCTCCCCAATCGGGTGAACCCACCTAATTCTTCTAATGTAGGCATCATTCCACAATGTTTGAACCTGAAGACATTGTTGATGGGGTCCCAAAAATCCACTATAGCCTCGATTAAATCTCTGTTAGGTTTAATTCCCATGATGTTTGTGAGGAACTTGAGGTGCTTAAATGCTTGATTATGTTCCCATGTAGCAAAACTAGCCCACCAATTACAGAGACTACTCGGGCCTTATCTCTGATCAAGAACATAGGAGGTGTCTCGTCCCTTTCCCTTTTCTGACTGCTTCTTTGTGGAGAACTCATGGTGAACCTAAGAATAAGATAAAAGAGTCAGGACTTACCTAAACTATATGCCAATTCTGATCATTCTTTTTTTTTCTCTTTTTTGTTGCCAATTTAGGACTCGATCTATTTTTTCTTGTTATATTTTTTTGAAATTATCGGACACAAAAGGTGAGATGACAAAACCGGGAAGCATGGCTATTATTACAAAAACGGTCATAGGAATGATAAAAATAGACAAAATAAATAAATAAATAAATAAATAAAAATTTTACGAAAAATGGCCCTTCGGCACTCCTGAGAGGCGTTTAAAGGCTATCTCAGCAAATATAACAAGACAAAACTAGATAAAATGGCTATTTTTACGAAAATAGTCATTCGGTACTTCCAGAAAGGTTTAAAGTTTTCTTGACAAAAAAAATAGCCAGACATAAGGGCAAAATGGTAAAAGGTGAATAAAGATGGATAAAGTAGCAATTTTTTTAAAAAAATGGCCCTTCAGCACTTCCCAGGAAGAGTTTAAGGTTGTCTTGGCGAAACAGCTGGAGCATGCAGGCAAAACAGTAAAAAGGCGACCAAAATAGCAGTTCTTTTTTTTTCTCTCTTTTTTTTTTGAAAGTTTTATGCACACGCAAAATTTCATGCTCATTTTTTAAAAAAGTTTGGGCTGAACCCGATGGAGGTTGCCTACATATCTCACATCCGGTGAGAATCAAACTCGCGTAGTTCGGTAAAACTGGGTACTTTTTTCTTTTGATTTTTATGAAAATTAATCTTTACACTCACACTAGTGTCATGGCCCAAAATTCACTAAGGGTCGCGGTGGCGCCGGACACTGTTGTCAGGCAAGCCAACTAGAATACTTAATTAAATTCTCGTTATAATAATTTTTAAAAACATTTCTTTTTTACAATTTAAACAAGACTCAGTATATTCCTCCGGATGAATAATGAAATATTTAAACAACTTGTAAGATTTTCAAATACATCCCCAGAACCCGATGTCACAAGTACATGAGCAACTACTGATAAGGAAAATAAAATACAACCTCAGTTCGAAATACAGTGGACAGGGAATAAAATACAAAGGCTGAAAGGAACTACACTAGCTGCGGTCACCTTGAATGATGCAGCTCACCTAGTCCCAGAAACATCCGTGCTGCTACGCCTAGTAGGCCGCTAGAGGTATATATGCATGTGCAATAAAAATGCACATAAGTGTAGTATTGAGTACGTAATCAATGTGTACTCAATGAGTATCCCACCTAATCTCGAAGAAGTAGAGACGAGATGGCCAACTTCGACACTCACTAGAGGTCAATTAACAATATTCTATAAATGCGAGGATAATCATGGATTTATATAGTAGTTCTAATTCGCGAAGCCAGAAAACAGGTAAACACATTCAACAATTAATCAAGGGCTTCCAAGGTTTATTCATTACTATCTTATCAATTTATCTCAAGCCACGAAGGGCAAATTTCACATTTGAAAATTTCCAAACGACAAATAACATGCGCAAATCACACCGAGGCGACGGCCCGATCCAATAGGAATGTAAACTGTGCACTATCGAGGGTCGAGCGGCCCGAACCAATAGATGCATCTATTTAATCTACCAAGGCATTCGGCCCGTTCCATAAATAAACACATACCCTGCTCGCAAATCAGGCATGCGACACAGGTACGCATAAAATACATGCTTAAATAGCAGATTAAGAATTTATCGGGGATATTGATCCAATTAAGGCAATTTCTCTATTTAACACTTCAGGAAATTATGTTTAGTCTCTTTTTAAATTCATTTATTAATCAAAGGTGATTTAAACAATTCAAATTATCAATGGGTTCATAATTAATCCAAGTATAACATGTTAATAGGTCCTAACTACCCGGACAATAGCATCATAGTAGCTACGCACGGACTCTCGTCCCCTCGTGCGTACGTATCCCCCACATATAGGAGCACATAATCAATTATTTCACCTATGGGGATAATTCCCTCTTACAAGATTAGAAAGGAGACTCACCTCGCTCCGAAGACTCATAACCGGCATTCCACGCCCTTCCGATGACTCCAATTGACGCACCACGCTCCAAGACTAGCCAACGGTTACGAGAATCCATTAATATATGCTCAAATATTCATTACAAACTAATTTATAGCAATTCCTAACTCCGATTGGAAAGTTGACCAAAACACCCTCAGGCCCACGTGCCCGGAATCCAAAAATTTTCGAAGATAAAGTTTACCCATGGCTTCTCTAGCTCAAATATATAATTTACTCCTAATTCCACGCTCAAATTCGTGGCTAAATTCCAAGAATATAATTTTTCTAGGTTTCCACCAAAAAACTCCATTTTCTAAAATTTCCAAAGCCTAAATCCATACATAATTAATGTATTCAACTCAAAAATGGGTAGGAATCACTTACCTTAGCATAGCAGACGAGAATCCCTCTTTGAAGCTCTCCAACAATCGCCCCAAGCCATGAAAAATGAGAGAAATGAATTCCCAATCACGATTTTAAAACAAGCCTACTGCCCAGCATTTTTCGCTTCAGCGGTGCATTTTTCGCTTCTGCGGATACCACTTTTGCGATTGATGGCCGCTTCTGCGGATTTGGGCAAGGGGAGTTGGGTCGCTTCTGCGATTTCCTTGGGCCTGGTACCTTTTCGCTTCTGCGAGATTTCGACCGCATCTGCGGTCCCGCTTCTGCGGTCCAAGAACTGCAGATGCGGTTATGACAGAAGCAACAACTTCAAGCCTTCCCAAATTCCAATTTTGATCCGTTAACCATCCGAAATCCACCCGAGACCCCAACCAAACATACCAACTAATCCCAAAACACATTACGGACTTGATCGAGGCTTTAAATCATATCAAACAATGCTAAAATCATGAATTACACCTCAATTCAAGCTTTATGAACTTTAGAATTTCAAACTTCTATTTTCGATGTTTAAACCTATCAAATCATGCCCGATTGACCTAAAATTTTGCACACAAATCATATTTGACATTACAGACCTACTCCAACTTTCGGAATTGGATTCCGACCCTGATATCAAAAAGTCAACCTCCTGTCAAACTTCTCAAAAACCTTCAAATTTCTATCTTTAGCCAAATAGCTTCAAAATGACCTACGGACCTCCGAATTCACTTTCGATCGCGCCCCCAACTCCGGAATCACCATAAGGAGCTATTCATAGTCTCGGAATCCCAAACGAACATCGATAACACTGAAATGCACTTCAAGCCAAACTTAAGAAATTTCTTCCAAACTGCTAACTTCCACAATAGGCGCCAAAACGCTCCCGAGTTATCCAAAACCCAATCCGGGCATATTTCCAAGTCCGAAATCATCATACGAACCAGCTAGAACCTTCAGATCCCGATTTCGAGGTCGTTTACCCAAAATTTCAATCCTAGTTCATTTCTTTCAACTTTAAGCTTCCGAAATGAGAATTCTCTTCCCAAATCAATCTCGAACTTCCCGAAATTCAATTCCGACCACGCGTACAAGTCATAACACCTGAAAAGAGGCTGCTCATGGCCTCAGACTGCTGAACGACGCGCTAGGGCTCAAAACGACCGGTCGGGTCGTTACAACCAGACTACTACAAAATCTTTTTTAAAAGGTTTATTTGCACTAAACTAGGAGAATTATTCTTTTTCATTTTTAATAATTAGAATAAATTTTTTTTAAAAGCCGGTTGACAATGAAAGTAAGCCTTCCAAATGATTTATCAAGTAGCACATACGTGAACATGATGGTCTCAATGAGGATATCTATCTTATACGGACCCGGACCCTGTGCCGAGTTTTGCTAAGTCAAATGCACGTGATGCACATAAAACGAACCTACTAGTAATATCCGGTATGAGGTTTGTTCTTCTAGGTTTAAATTCTGGTGGATAAGGTATCTAGACTGGCTTACTCGAGCGGGCAACTCGAGCCGAGGAGGGTCAGTATACTGGTAGCATTGCTTTCCAGCTTAACCGGTGGTGCTCCCCGCCTAAAATATGTGTGACTAAAATCCTTCACCGGGTGACAAGCACCTCGGCTATCTCAAAGAAAGCGGGCTATGTCAAGCAAATACCCAATTTAATTTCAAGAAGACTCAGAGAGGGTGCGTGAGAAAATAATTTATATGTACAATTCAACAATATCAAAACGGTAAAAATCGAACAGGTAGCACATTGCACAAATAAATCACAATACATACAAAATTAATAAAGTAAAATAAATAATCAATATGTACAATCTCGAATTTTGGTTATTCCCCAGCAGAGTCGCCAGAGTTGTCACACCCCTTTTTCCCAACCCAAAAAGATATGTGTCGTTATGAATTTTGTGGGTTAAAGAGTTTTTTCAATTAAAGTGATAAATTTTGAAATAGGGATTATTTTTTTGTTATTCAGAGTCTCCACTTGGAATTGATTTTTTGGTGTTCCAAGTCACCATTTATTTAAATCCCTAGTCAAAGGATGGTTTGACTCTTTTATTAGTGGTCTACGAAAAAAATTCGGATAAGAAATTATGTTGACCGGAGTCCGGAGAGAAGGTGTAAGGCATTTTCCGAGTCCCGTGGTTCAAGCACGGTCGCTTTATTGACTTAAACTTGGCTCGAATTAATGTTGGACAAATTGATATTTATATGCTTTTTATATTTTACCTTGCCTTTTTATATCCAGATTATTAGGAAAATTAAAGAAAATTTTGAATAAGATATCATAGACACACTACGCAAGCGAATGCGTGATCGAGACGAAATTTATTAATTTTATCATAACAGCGATATGCAAGCGAATTCGCAGTTATGACAAGGATAATTAGTACATTATTACTTTTGAAAAAAAGTTACTACACTTATAGAAATTACTAAAATATTAAGTATCGCGCTACGCAAGCGAACTTATGATTTTAGCAAGAGTTAAAAATTAGAAATTAATTAAACTAATGGATATGGTATGAGATTATTGAATTAATTTATTTGAATGTTGAGCATCACGCTACGCAAGCGATTTCATGAGTTAAAGTGTGCCTACTAATTGCCTAGTGTTTAAATTAATTATTAAGGGGTGATTAAATAATTCTAATTTATAAAAAAAAATCTTAATTAAAAAAGAAATATATAACGTATGTATTATTTTAAAGGTTGGGCAAAACTCTCGTCTATTACTCCGGCTTGATTAGTTCAAACTTTCATCGTCCAGTCGTTAACAAAAACATGAAATAAATGTAACTAATACAAGAGTGACAGCAACCTACATTATTATTTTTTTTGAAGTCAAAGCTAATATATGGGACTAAGGATAAAATAATGCATTAAAAATATGAGTTCCTAAACATGTACCTAGGAAAACACATGTTTTATTCTTGAATAATGGATATTCAACACATTAATAATACAAAGGTATTCTTTCACTAGTTCTTTCCAACCTACCATCACACTTAATCACATATTTTCCCCAATTTCATCAACTTGCTATGAACATAAATATTACTAAGAGATATATTACTACCTGTTACCTTTTTAACACTAACAGGGGAGTTAAAATGACTAACATCAGATATATGAAATCAAGGCAGAAGAAACTAAACATCTACATATAAATATTTCTGAAAAAAATTATTTCTTCTCCTTAACTAGATACACTTCAGAGAATGTTGTTTGAGCTACATATGTAAAGAAAAATGGAAGATTAACCAAATATTACAGATGTACATGCTTTAAACATAAGTAACATGCTAAATATTCATTCATCCCAGCAAAGCACATCGAGCATATCTATGAGCTGAAAGAGACCCATATTCTCATCCATTGGATATAAAAATCTGCATTGCAAAATCTGAGAAATACTTGGATTGTAGAAAATAAATACAGTTGTAAAAAAAATGGAGCTCCGCAATAAAAAAAAATAGCAGCAAATAAAGTAGAAAACAACAACAGTTCTGTGTTTAAAACAACCCGAAAACCTTAGAGAGGAAACCCATAACCAACTCTAAAGAAGACTTATATATTTCTAAAAGTTTGCACTCTAAAATTTACTCACAAAGCTTCCTATAACAGAAGCCAAAAATTATTTCAGCCACCCTACTAGAAAAAGAAAGCTACTAGTACTACAACTCATGATCAAACCCATGTAATTTTCTGATTTTATCAACAATACCAAACTAACTTGCTCAAACCAAATGAAAAACAAGTAACTAGAAACAATTATCTAATCGAACTATCAACCAACAAAGAAAAACTCAGAACCTAATGACTAAGATTAATCAAATGATGCATTGATCAGTGAAGACATTAGTGAAACTCACAACCTTAAACGAAAACGAAATCAGAAATGCTACTCCTAGAACCAACACTCAAACGACTAACACAAAGAAAAAAATCCTATCAATTGCAAGACAAAACATAATAAATAATTAAGTTACAGAAACAAAAAATAAGAAATTAGATCGAGAGTTAACCAAAACGATTGCTAACAACATTTACACTACACACCAAAAAAACTATGATAAAATGACAAAGAAATAGAAAATTCAAAATACGAAGGAAAGCATTAAGGTTCGAGTTTTTAACAAATTTGAGTTCGAACAGTGGTGGCGCAATGACGATTGGGCAGCGAGACATGGCGGGACAGCCGTACGGCTTCAAGAAAGCTTCTATTGTTGATATTCTTAAAACCAAGAACTCCAGAAAATTCGAGTCCGGTTTCAATGATATCAACAACACAACCTTGCTCGAGGTCGGTTTGAAAAGAGAAACGAGAGGCAGTGGTGGTTGAGGGCGAAAGTAGCGTGGCCAGTGGCGGTGGTGGTGTTCGGGGCGGCGATGGTCAAGTTTTGGAGATAAAATTAGAGGGAAAGTGTAGATCTTATGGAGATCTACATGTTTATGTGAAGTTTGTGTGGTGGGGTGGTCGGATTTGTCACTAATTTGAGAAAAAGAGGAAATATTGGGCAGCTAGGGTTTCGGATTCGGCCTAGACCTAGGAGGATTGAGAGGGATTAAAAGATTTGGGGTTTGGATTCATGGAGAGGAGGTTGAAAGGAAGAAAGTGTGAAATCTGGGGGTTGATTGGGGGTGCCCCGCCGGCGGCGGCGATGTCCGACCGGAGGAGATGGGATGCGGGCGGCGGGTCTCTAAGAAGGGAGGAGAGAATGAGAAGAGAGAGGAAGAAGAAAAAGATATAGGGGGAAAATTTCGGTCTCTATAGACTTTAAATACCTAGGTGAGAGATTGAATCAGGATTATTGGATCAAAGGGCTATGGATGGATGAGATTTAATCTCTGATTCTTTAACTAAAACGACTTAGTTTCACCCTGAAACTATGCTGCTTTGCTTGCCTCCTGGCCAGCCTTATTCGGACCGGGTCAGTGCCATTGGGCCACTGATTTTTTCCGAATTTTTAACCTATTTTAGTTTAAATTGAAACTAGCCCAAGCTTTTGTTCCTTTCTTAATTAAATCATAATAAAAACTCTTAAAACCTACACATACTCATATAAGAACAAACAAACAAACACACACACACACACACACAGATATATATATACACACAACAACGTGGAAGAAAAAAATAGGACAAAAATTAGGCATTTACACACTTCAAACCTATTTGGCCTTAAGTGTAGGAAAATATTTGTCGCACTTCAGATATTTTGGCCTTATGTGCATCTGAAGTGCAATTTTTCACTTGACTTATTGGCCTCGAGTGTATGATACCATTGGTTGCACTTCAGACCTATTGACCTTAAGTGCATCCGACGTGCAATTTTTTCACTTCAGGCTAATTTCTTTTTAACTTCAGACCCGATAAGTCTGAAGTTGATCATAAAGTGAGTTGGCTTGCAAAAAAAAATTATAAAGTGGGTATAGGTTCAATTGTGACCCCAAAAATGGGTTTGTACACACACACACACTCATTTCATTTATTTGTTAAGTTATTCGTTACAAAGCAAACTCGATCAGTAAATACACTCACGTTTTGTTAACTAGTTTTAAAATACGTGTGTTGCACTTGTTAATAAGTCAAAAATTATAGGGAAAGTTACGCCATATACCTCTCTACATGGCCTCTTTACACCATATATCCTAAAGTTAAAAATCCTTAAAATAATTACTTCATATACTTTCTTTATTCAACAGTCATGATTATATAGGATAATATCTCTTAAATATAGCTATAACTAGAGTTAATGAATTGAATATTGCTATTTACCTCTTTCCTATCAAAGCCAATTACTCATGTTTATCATATTCCTAGAAAACATTACCTTTTACAATACAAACTCTTAAAAGTAAGGAAATTAAATATGCATTTCATAATAAATAGCAGTATTTAATTTAAACCATAGATATTATTTAATTTATATATTCAATATACATTTACAATAATATTCTTTAAATAAAGAGGCATAATCATTTTTTATATTGATAACATTTACTTTATATATTATTTATTTTAAAACTTAGAGTATTCACTACGTCTATGATAATATTTAATAACTACACAATAATATTTAATTTATATTATATTATTATTTCACTGATATATTCAACTTAGTTTTTGATTTACAACTCAAAAATATTCTAATGTGCATCGTAATATTCAAAATATAATTACTAGAATATTCTATTGAATTATTCAATTAAAATCTACTATTACATCAACATTACTAGAATATACTATTAAAGAGAAGTAGTATTCCAAATAATTTCTAACAATATACCAACAATTAATCATAAAACAGAATAAACTATTAATGCGATATTATTAAAGTGTGTTGGTTTGAATATTTTATTCTAATATTTTATTTTGGTTTGAATATTCTATTCCAAATTAGAATATTGCGATATGTTTGATTTGCATATTGTATACCAATTTAAAATATTGTGGTATGCTTGATTTGAATATCGTATACTTTATTCGAATATTGTGGGGTGCTTGATTTGAATATTATACTCCAATTTAAAATATTGTGGTATGATTGGTTTCTAACAATACTAAAAGCTTCTTTTCCGCCATTGTTGTCACTAATATTTCATCTTTTTAGACCTGGAAACCTAGTTTTTACCATGCCGTATTATTTTCTACTAACTTTTATGCCATTATCCTTTTTGGATGCTCGAATTGAGATCGTAATTTCGCTAGCATTATCATCCCTTTTGGAATCCGATTCATAGATTGCATGTCGAGTTTCATCCAATAAATTTCTCTCGACAGAATTTCAATGGGAGAAGAAACTTATCGCCCTTTCCAAGTATTTTTTCAATGCTATGAAAAGCCAATTTTCTCTTCATCCTTTCCTTACTTGTGACGACCCGTCCAGTTGTCTCGTGAGTTACCGCTCCATTTTCCCCATTTGTGCTTCTTTCTATTTTGTTTATCTATATTTTGAGGTATCGGGTTGGTTGGATTGAATTTGAATTGGTTTTGGTGAAGTTTGAGACACTTAGTCTCTTTTAAGAAGGCCTAATTTGGAAAAAGTCAACCGGATGTTGACTTATGTGTTAGAGGGCTCAGATGTGAGTTCTGATGGTTTGGTTAGCTTCGAAAAGTGATATATGACTTAGGAGTGTGATAGGAATGGGTTTTAGAGGTTTGGAGTGGATTTAGGCTTGAATTGGCGAAGTTGATATTTTGGCGATTTACGGTTGGTAGGCCAGATTTTGATATAGGGGCCGGAATGGAATTCTGAGAGTTTCAATAGTTTCGTTATGTCATTTGGGATATGTGTACAAAATTTTAGGTCATTCGGACATGGTTCGGTAAGGTTTTTGATCAAAAGCGGAATTTGGTATATTTTAGAAACTTAGGCTTGAATCCGATATGTTTTTGTTGATTTAATGTTGTTTGAGGTGTTTTGATGGTTGGAACAAGTATGAATAAGGTATTAGGATATTTTCGTGCCTTTAGTTGAGGTTCCGGGGGCCTCGGGTGAGTTTCGGGTGGTCAATCGGATCATTTTGAAGTTTGGAAAGTAGCAGATTTTGAGTTCCAGCTATTGCAAATATTTTGGTCTTCACGTTCGCGAGAGGACCCTCACATTCACGAAGAGTAAGCTGAGAGAGGTGGAAATTTAGTCTTCGCGTTCGCGAGGCAGGTGATGCGTTCGTGAAGGGCTGCGAGATTGTGCATCGCGTTCGCGGGCGTGTAGTCGTGTTCGCATAGAAGGAATTGATAGGCTGAGCTTCAGTGGAATTAACTCATTGCATTCGTGATGTATGGGACGTGTTCGCGAAGGTTCATCTGGGTAAAGCATCGCGTTCGTGAGGGCTTGGTCGCGATCATGTAAGAGGAAATTTGGTCAAAGTTAAGTTGATCTTCGAGAACACGAGGCTTTGACCGCGTTCACGAAGAAGAAAATTAGACCTCGGCATAATATTTTTAAACTCGTCTTGTCCGCTATTTTGGATCTTATTTCCTCCATAGCTAGTCATTTTTAGATATTTTTGAAGGAGATTGAAGAGGGTTTCAAGAGGAATCACGTTGAGGTAAGATTCTTGGACTTAAAACTCAATTATTATGAGAATTCCACCTAGAATTATGGAACTTAAGCTAAAAATTGAAGCTTGGACTTTTGATTGGGGATTTGAAGGACCATTTGGGGTCGAATTTGAGAACTTTTGATATGTATGAACTCGTGGGGAAATAAAGAACCTAATGGTGTAAGAATTTCTAAATTTCGAGATGTGGGCTCAGGGGTCGGGTTTTGATAATTTCGGAATTTGTGCTAATTGTAGATTATTTTCACTTGGGCTTCGTTCCCTTAGCCTAATTTGACATCCTCGTTCTGATTTTGGATAGATTCGACATGTGTGAAGGTCGATTCGAAGGGAAAAGGCATCGCGGATTAGTATTTTCACTGGTTTGAGATAAGTAACCATTGTAAATCTGGAATGGAGGGTACAAAACCCCGGTATTTGACTTGTTTCGATAAATGCGGTGGCGCATATGCTAGGTGATGAGCGTGTGGGCATGCACCTGTAAGGATTGTGACTTGGTCCGTCCAGTAAAAGCTATTGAGCCGCGTATTTGATTTGGAAATATTATATTACCCCATATTTTGGATATTTATACTGTGATATGGGCTGTATGCCATGTTTCGGGCCTTGCGCCGACCTGTAGAAATCCTTAGGGACATTTTGACTATTTTCCTCACTTCACTTGCTAAAAGCATATCCTTAGTCATTTTTTTTACTTGTTCAAATGTTTAAAACTGGTTTTATTGCTCTAGTACTAATTGTGAGGATTGTGTGGACTGAGTTCCCTAATTCCTATCATTGTGCCTGAGAGGCTGTGAGGTTAATGAATGAGAGAGATCGAGAACCTAAGTGTGAGGATATTTACATATATGTGAGTTATGGATAGGGTTGCACGCCACAGTGATACTTATAAGGATATATATATATATATATATATATATATATATATATAGGATCGGGCTGCGCGCCGCAGCGATATGATGCTTGGGCTGTAGGAGCCCTTCCGGAGTCTGTACACCCCAGTGAGCGTAGTCGACTATAAATATATGGATCGGGCTGCACGCCGCAGCGGTTATTATGAACTATATTACTATGAGATATTATGAGACTGAGTGACGAGGGTTGAGTCACGAGTAACTGAGAAGCTGCCTCAGAGGCCATATTTTGAGTGATTCCTTGCCCGTGGTGCCCAGTTATGATGTTTTCACTGATCTCACTCTCCTTTTTAAATAAGCTTCTATTCAGTATATTGTTAAGTATCTGATTTCGAATGTTTTAAACTGGAAAAGCTGATTTTATGACGAAACTGGTTTTGTACTGTAAAGTTGATCTGTTATCCTGTGATTATTCGGTTATATGCTTTTTGAACTGCTCGTCACTACTTTCAGTACTTATTTACTTTAGTTACTTACTAAGTTTCGTACTCACGTTACTCCCTGCACCTTGTGTGCAGATTCAGGTGCCCGAGCGGCCGAGTGAGGGTTGTTCAGCTAATTCAGTGTGTCTACGGAGATTTCATGGTAGCTGCATGGCGCCCGCAATCCTGTTTTCTCCTCCCTGTCTTGTTTTCTTTTCGCATTCTCCTATACTGTTGATGTAGTAGGTATTCAAACTTGTATTAGAGGCTCTAGACTCGTGATACCAGATTTATGGGGCTGTGTAAATTCCCTTTATTTGACTTCCGCATATTTTCTGTTGCTTTAGAAATTTACAATGAAATTTGGTATTTAAACCTGTGTTAGAGAATGACTTATTGTTAAGGGAAAAAGGGTTATGGGTAATTGATTGGTTGGCTTGCCTAGTATTGTGATAGGCGTCATTACGGCCGGTATTTGGGGTCGTGACATTAACTTTTTGTTTGCTATTTACTTGAGAGAAAAAACTTGAAAGAGGTGATTGTATGATTGAACCAGTAAGAAAGAGTAGATGGGTACATGATGCTTACTACAATTTTGAGAAAGATATAATATTATCCCAATTAAGTGTTAATTGAAGATATCATAAAAGAATCTGGGAGAGATAATCTAATCTCTTAAAAGGTGGGATATGTTTAATGGCATTAAAAATTTAAGAAGTAAATAAAATTTTATAAAGTGGGTAAAATAAATATTTTAAAATTATATGGAGTTAAATGGTATTTTTAACGGGTAGACCACGTAAATTATCCAAAATTATATGCAAAACGGATGAATTATGTAAAATAGCAATGTGCATTAAATGAATGCAACACTTATTTAAATAAATAAAATAATATTATATATTAATCCAGTTGTTGAATTCAAAATAATTGGATATCTTTCTTTTTTTTAATATGAGGGGATTTTATTTTATTATAACTATTCAACATTAAGTACAGAAGCATTACAAGTGCCACTACTGCTACGATGGGCTCTACTTATGCCACTTAGAGCATTTTCATTTCCTAAAGCAGCTGCCAAACTTATATACAAACTATTTGAAATATATCTTACACAAGAAAAGTCCTCAAGATCTTTATCGTAGGCATCCACCACAAATTCAGGAGGTGTTACACAAGTACAAATTATTAGATATCTTTAGAGTTCACAAATTACATATCAACAGTTTAGTTCACTTAACTTATATTGTATTTTTTTTATTGTAGCTATTCATTAATTAATGGAGGACATCCTATAGATTTCCGTATTATTCAGAGATTGGATTAATTCAGAAAGAAGAAATCTTAATTTTGAGAAATTGACCACTAGGGAAGAAGAAGAGGAATACAATTAGATACTTAGCCTCGGAGCGATGACGGCGTGGAACTCATGGAACATCAATCAACATTGCCAATTCCAGAACAATATCCGAGAAAAATTATAGATAATTTACAACAAAGCTATATAGGAGCTTACAATATTAGTATGATGATTTGTAATTGGCTATTAAGAGGCCTAGTTCAAACAGAACCCTTCCTAGAAGGTGGCTGCGTAATTAGGTGCTCTTCAAAAGAATTATATTTGTATGTGAAATTTGAAAGTTCTATTAATAAAATAAAAGGCTCTAAGCCTTGAATTTTTTTTATGAATTGTCTTACACTCTTACTTAGTTACTTAATGGCTTGAAATTATATTAAATAAGTTACAACTCTAGTATAATTAACTAAAATATTTCATTACAAGTCTTTTATTTTAATATTTTATAATTCTTTACTTAGTTTCTTTATAATTTATTAAGTTTTAAGTTTATTAAATAAGTTAAAAAATTAGCCGTTGCAAACTTTAAGAACTTAGTTATTGTCAAAATACTAGTCGTTGCCAAACTTAATGCGTAAATAATTTTAAAAAAATCTTCCAAAAAAGGCCCACTTAAGGCCTGCGTACCGTCTTGTCCCGACCCGTCCCATCCTATTTGTTAGCAGGATGTGATGAGCCTACCATTTTGTTCCGTTTATCCCGTCCCGTTTAGGTCCATCTCGTCACCATCCCAGCTAAATGTCCTCCCATTCCGTCACGTTTATTTGGCCCCGTCCCGTCTCGTTGGACAGCCATAGATTTTGGCGGATCCTCGATCAAGTTCACTCTTGTTGTAGAATATGCGAAATTAGTACTTCAACTCGTTAAACGAACTATGCATTTTTTTATTATAATTGTGGTGTTTGGGCTTGCTTGTGTACACTTCGACTAATTTCATGGGATATAATGTAACGACCCGACCGGTTATTTTTGGAATTTACGTCCCGATCCCCTATTAACTGCTTTTTTCAAGTTTATTTCTGCTATTTTGAATTGCCAGGATACTCGGTTTTGAGTTTCACAAAGTTTTGGGACACTTAGTCCCTAAATGAGAGCTTAAGTGTTGGAAAATTGACCGTAGTCAGAACAGTGTAAAGACGGCCTCGGAACGGAAATTCGATGGTTCTGTTAGCTTTGTTGGGTTATTTTGGGGTTAGGAGCATGATCAGAGTGTGTTTTGGAGGTCCGTAGCTAATTTAGGTGGGAAATGCCGAAAGTTGAATTTTGGAAGTTTCCGGTTCGATAGTGAGATTTTGATCTGAGGGTCGGAATGGGATTCTGAGAGTTGCAGTAGTTCCGTTGTGTCATTTTGGGATGTGAGTGCAAAGTTTCAGGTCATTCGGACGAGCTTTGGTATACTTTTTTATCGAAAATGTATTTTTAGAGTTTTTGAAATTCTTAAGGTTAAATCCGATGAAAAAAAAAGGTATTTTGATGTTGTTTTGAGCGTTCCGAAGGTTGGAACAAGTTTGAATGATGTTATGGGTTATTTTCGTAGGTTTGGTTGAGATCTCGGGGGCCTCGGGTGTGTTTCGGATGGGTCATTTTTAGAACTTATTGAATTGCAGAAAAATCTGTCAGCTGATATCCTTCTTCGCGTTCGCGTATAGCTTACCGCATTCGCGAAGGTTTGCCCTCCCCCTTCTTTGTGTTCGCACCCAACCCCTCGTGTTCGTATAGTAGAATTTGGCGCTGAGGGACTGTGACTATTTTCTTCTTCATGTTCGCGTCAAAGCCTCCGCATTCGCGTAAGCCCCTGCTTTTTACTCTCCGCGTTCGCGTCCACTATCTCGTGTTCGCAATGGCCTTTTCTTGGCAGATTCAGTTCCTTCTTCGAGAACGCGATTGTCTTTCTGCGTTTGTGATGCACAAATGACCTGGGCAGACTCTTAAAAATCCCAAGCCGAGGGCTTAAGCTTATTTTCATAATTTTGAATTTTGGAGCTCGGGAGGGGCGATTTTTGAAGACTTTTGCACCTGGGTAACTTGGGTAAGTGATCTCTAACCAACTTAGATCAATTTTCATGATTCCAATCTAAAATCTAGCCTTTAAATTTCGAATTTGGTGGAAAATTTTGGGAAAATTTTGATAAACTTCATAGGCCGAATTATTGGGTTTTGATTGGGTTTTTGACATCCGATTTGAGAGATTCTTATATGAATAGACTCGTGTGAGTGTGAGAATTCCGAAAATATAAATTTCACCCGATTCCAAGATGTAGGCTCGAGGTGCATTTTGTTCATTTTATATAATTTCGCGTATTAGCTTAGAATTTGATTGTAGAATCAGCTTTTTGAAGTATTATTTACATTATGAAATGTAATTAAATAAATTTGGGCCATTTAGAGTCGGATACTCGTGGAAAAAGCTTGGTTTTGGGTTGATTTGAGCTTTATTCGAGGTAAGTGGCTTGTCTAACCTTGTGTGGGGACCTTTCCCCTTAGGATTGATATTGGTAATTGAAATGCCTCGTACGTGAGGTGACGAGCGCGTACTTGTGCTAATTGTTGGAAAAATCCGATTTTTTATCAAAAATAGTCTTGAATTGTGTCCTTCCTTTCTTGCTTGCACTGTTTGGACATTAAACTTACTGTAGCTTAGAGAAACATGTCTACTTCACTAAATTTCTCTATTTGCCTTAACTGCCTTAATTGTGTTACGTGAATCATGCTAGGTTAGGATTACCTGCTTCACTTTGACATGAAATTGATCGGATTGAATTCTTCTTGTTGTTGTGTATTTACCTTGATACAAACGGAACGGTATTTCAGGAGATCCCCTTGCACTTTTACTTTGGGACTACGGGATAGTATCTCGGAAGCCCCCCTATATGTTTACTTTAGGACTACGGAATGGTATTTCGGGATATCCCCTTGCATATTATGAGTTGGACTACGGGATTGCACCCGGGAGTTTCCATTAGATATGATATTTATATTTGGGGACTACAGGACGGTATCCTCGGAGATCCCCGGTTGTTATCATGGAGCTGAGCTGTATGCTCTTCTATGCTTTACTAGTCTCTATAATAGTTGTTGTTGTCCTTCATATCTTGTGTTACTTATTTACACTGTTTATTTCATACTGTTAAATCTTATATCTTATTTAACCTCAGTAGGGCCCTGACCTTCATCATCACTACCCAACCGAGGTTAGGCTTGGCACTTACTGAGTACGCTGTGGGGTACTCATGCCCGTCCTACGCATGTTTTTCATGTGTTGATCCAGGTACTTCGGCTCATTCCTACCACCCTTGAGGCGAGGCGACTGCTATAGACTTCGAGGTATATATGTCGTGTCCGCAGACCGAGGAGTCTCTTCCTATTCTTGTTGTTTAGTATTAGCCCTGTTGTTTTTTTCCATTCTTGTTAGACATTCTGGAGTTAGAACTATGTAGTACTTCTTAGCTTGTGATTCATGGGTTCTTGGGTCTTTGACTTATGTATTGGTTTTTGAGAATCAAATATGGTATATGCCGAGCGGCACATATTACCACTCTTTATTATCCTTATTCTGTTTTAAGTTGTTTACTTTCGCAAATTTTGGTTTCTTTTCCACAATTTAGGCTTACCTAGTTGTAGAGACTAGGTGCCGTCACGATGGTTCACGATGGGCGAATCGGGGTCGTGACAAGATGGTACCAGAGCTCTAGGTTCATTGGAGTCATGAATCACAAGTCAGTTTATTAGAGTCTCACTAATCGGTACAGAGACATCTATACTTATCTACAAAAGTTTATGCAACTGTTAGGAAAATTCTGTTTCGTTTGATTTCCTTGTCGTGCGAGATTTTGATATCATAATTCTAAACTTCTGTCTTCTATTCTCTCACTGATGGTGAGGACACGTGCTACTCGAGATGACCAGGCACCCGCGCCCCCTACTGAAGCCGTTAGAGGCCGGGGCTAGGGTAGAGGCCAAAGACGCGCTCGTGGTGCATTCAGAGCACCCGCGCAAGCTGCCGCCAAGGTACCACCAGTACCAGCCGGATCCCAGATACCTAATACGTATGCCACTACCACTGCAGCACTCCAGGAGACTTTGGCATAGTTTATGAGCATGTGCACCACTTTGGCTCAAGCATGGTTACTTCCCCTTGCTGCAGCCACATACCAGGCCGCTTCAGGAGTACCGACTCCCGCCACCCATACTCCTGAACAGTGAGTGCATTTGAGTAGGTCCTAGTGGTTATTCCTGCGCTGCCTGCAGTACCAGTTTAGCCCGAGGATAGGGAAGCGGCTTCAGAGGATGAGCAGCAGAGACTTGAGAGGTTCAAAAAATATGATCCTCCTGTATTCAGTGGGTTATCATTAGAGGATGCCTTGGGATTTCTGGAGGAGTGCTACCGTATCCTCCATACTATGGGCATATCAGGATCAAGCGGGGTTTCCTTCACTACCTTCCAGCTTCGAGGGGCCGCCTATCAGTAGTGGCGTGCTTATGAGTTAGATAATCCGGATGAGGCAGCTTCCCTGAATTGGGCTCAGTTTTTGGATATGTTTATGAGTGGGGAGGTCCCCCAGAGCCTTAGGGACACCTGGCACGTGGAGTTTGAGCATTTTCACTAAGGTACTATGACTGTCTCGGAGTATGCTGTCCATTATATCAACTTGGCTAGACATGCACCAGCTTTGGTTTCTACGTTTTGGGAGAAGGTTTGCCGATTCATTGAGGGGCTTATTCCCAGCATCAGATCTAGCATGGCTCGTGAGTTAGAGATGGATATATCTTATCAGCAGGTGGTGAGAATTGCTAGGAGGATTGAGGGTATGCATGCTAGGGACAGAGAGGGGAGGGAGGCTAAGAGGTCTCGAGAGTCGGGCCATTATTCTGGTGCCCGTGCCCGTGCCCCAGCTGCAGGTCGTCATGGTAGAGGTCATATGGGTCACCCCATTCATTCAGCTCTTCCAGCAACCAGTGGCATTCCAGCTCCACCTAGGCTTTAGGAGCCTTATTTTGCACCTCTAGTCTCTAGTGCTCCTCCTGCACGGGGTGCTTCCAATGGTCAGTCCAGTAGACCTGGCTCGAGCCAGTCATAGCCGCCACGTCCTCCCAGAGCTTGTTTTGAGTATGGTGACACACGCCATATGGTGAAGGATTGCCCCAGACTTATGAGGGGTGCACCTTCGCAGACTCCTCAGCCACAGAAGCCCCGTAGAGCTCTCAAGCTATGGTTCCAGCACCAGTTGCTACTCCACTAGACCAGCCATCCAGAGGTAGAGGCCGGGGAGGTAGAGGTCGCCCTCTAGGGGAGGCCAGGATAGATATTATGCTCTTCCAGGCCATACTGAGGTTGTCGCTTCTGATTCTGTTATCACAGGTACTATCTTGGTCTGTCACAGAGATGCATCGGTTCTATTCTATCCAGGCTCCACTTATTCTTATGTGTCTTCTTATTTTGCCCCACCTTTGGGTGTACCTCGGGATTCTTTGAGTTTCCCAGTTTATGTTTCTACTCCTGTGGGGGATTCTCTTGTTGTGGACCGTGTTTATCGATCGTGTTTGGTTATTCTTGGTGGTTTTGAGACCACAGCCAACTTATTATTGCTCAGCATAGTTGATTTTGATATTATTTTGGGCATGGACTGGTTGTCACCCCTTTATGCTATTCTTGATTGTCACTCCAAAACCGTAACGCTTGCAATGCCAAGTATACCACATATTGAGTGGAGGGGTGCTTTAGGTCACACTCCCAGTAGAGTTATTTCTTTCCTCAAGGCTTAGCATATGGTTGAGAAAGGTTGTGATGCGTACTTAGCTTATGTAAGAGATGCCAGTATGGATACTCCTTCTGTTGATTCGGTCCCAATAGTACAGGATTTCCCTGATATGTTCCCAGCTGATCTTCCGGGCATGCCACCCAATAGGGATATTAATTTTGGCATTGATCTGTTGCCGGGTACTCAGCTCATTTCTATCCCTCTGTACCGTATGGCTCCTTCTGAGTTGAAGGAGTTGAATGAGAAATTTCAAGAATTACTTGATAAGGTTTTCATTCGGCCCAGTATATCGCCTTGGGGTGCTCCTGTGTTATTTTGCGAAGAAGAAGGATGGTTCTATGCGCATGCGTATTGATTACCGCCAGTTGAATAAGGTGACAGTGAAGGACCGCTATCCTTTGCCTCGTATTGATGACTTGTTTGACCTTTTGCAGGGTGTTTGTCTGTTTTCTAAGATTGACTTGCATTCAGGCTAGCATCAGTTGAAGATTCGGGAGCCAGATATCCCGAAGACTGACTTCAGGACTCGATATGGTTATTAAAAGTTCACTGTTATGTCATTTGGGCTGACTAATGCCCCAGAAGCCTTCATGCATCTGATACATAGTGTTTTCTGGCCATATCTTGATTCGTTCGTGATTGTTTTTATTGATGACATTCTGGTGTATTCCCGGAGTCGAGGAGAGCATGAGCAGCACCTCAGGACAGTGCTCTAGACCTTAAGAGAGAAGAAGTTGTATGCTAAGTTCTCAAAATGTGAGTTTTGGTTGGATTCCGTGGCATTCTTGGGTCATGTGGTCTCAAGAGAGGGTATTCAGGTAGATCCGAAGAAAATGGAGGCCGTGCAGAGTTGGCCCAGACCATTCTCAGCTACAAAGATCCGTAGTTTTCTTGGCTTGGCGGGTTATTACCATCGATTTGTTTAGGGGTTTTTATCTATTGCAGCACCTATGACCAGACTAACCTAGAAGGGTGCTTCATTCTAGTGGACGGACGAGTGTGAGGCGAGCTTACAAAATCTCAAGACAGCCTTGACTACAGCCCCAGTTTTGATATTGCCCACCGGTTTGGGGTCTTATGCTGTCTATTGTGATGCCTCGACAGTTGGACTTGGAGCGATATTGATGTAGGATTGTAGGGTGATTACCTACGCATCCAGATAGTTGAAGATACATGACAAGAATTATCCTGTCAATGATCTTGAGTTAGCTTCCATTGTTCATGCCTTGAAGATCTGGCGTCACTACTTGTACGGTGTGCCTTATGAGATATATACTGATCACCAAAGTTTGCAGCATCTGTTCAAGCAGAAGGACCTTAATTTGCGATAGAGGAGATGGCTAGAGTTGTTGAAGGATTATGACATCACTGTCTTGTATCACCCGAGCAAGGCCAACGTGGTGGACGATGCTTTGAGCCGTCGAGCAGAGAGTTTGGGGAATTTGTCTTATTTACCAGTGGTAAAGAGGCCCATGGCGATGGATATTCAGGCCTTAGCCAGCCAATTTGTGAGACTGGACCTTTCGGAGCCCAGCTGGGTTCTAGCTTATGTGGTCTCTCGGTCTTCCTTGTTTGATCATATCCAGGAGCGTCAGCTTGATGACCCTCATTTGCTTGTCCTCAAGGACAAAATGTTGCATGGCGATGCTCAAGATGTGACTATTGGTGATAATGGAGTACTGAGGATGAAGGGTCGAGTTTGTGTACCCAATGTTGATGGGCTTAGGGAGTTGATTCTAGAGGAGGCCCATAGTTTGCGGTATTCCATTCATCCGGGTGCCGCAAATATGTATCAGGATTTGAGGCAGCACTACTGGTGAAGGCAGATGAAGAAAGATATAGTTGGGTTTGTAGCTCGGTGCCTTAATTGTCAGTAGGTGAAGTATGAGCACCAGAGACTAGGTGGATTGCTTCAGCAGATAGAGATTCCAGAGTGAAAGTGGGAGAGGATCACCATGGACTTCGTATCTGATCTCCCACGGTCTTTGAGGAAGTTCGATGCCATTTGGGTTATTGTGGATCGGCTGACCAAGCCCGCGCATTTCATCCCTGTGTATACTACCTATTCCTCGGAGCGGTTGGCAGAGATTTATATCCGGGAGATTGTCCGTCTGCATGGTATTCCAGTTTCCATCATTTCAGATAGGGGTACTCAATTCACATCACGGTTCTGGAGAGTCGTACAGCAGGAGTTGAGTACTCTGGTGGAGTTGAGCACAACATTTCACTCTCAGACGGACGGACAGTCTGAGCGCACTATTCAGATTCTTAAGGATATGCTCCGTGCATGTGTGATTGAGTTTGGAGGTTATTGGGATCAGTTCTTGCCATTGGCGGAGTTTGCCTACAACAACAGCTATCAGTCCATCATTCAGATGGCATTGTACGAGGCCTTGTATGGTAGGCGATGTAGATCTTCGGTGGGTTGGTTCGAGCTAGGTGAGGCCAGATTATTGGGCACAGACTTTGTTCAGGATGCTTTGGAGAGAGTCAAGGTGATTCAGGATAGACTTCATATAGCCTAGCCCAGACAGAAGAGTTACGCGGACCAGAAGGTTCGAGATATTTCCTATATGGTTGGAGAGCGGGTTCTGCTTCGGGTTTCGCCTATGAAGGGCGTTTTGAGATTTGGGAAGAAGGGGAAGTTGAGTCCGAGGTTTATTGTCCCTTTTGAGATATTGAGGCGTGTTGGGGTGGTTGCATACGAGCTTGCCTTACCTCCCAGATTGGCAGGAGTTCATCCGGTATTTCATGTTTCTGTGCTCCAGAGGTATCACGGTGATCCATCATACGTATTGGATTTTAGCTCTGTCTAGTTGGAGAAGGATCTATCTTATGTTGAGGAGCCAGTGGCAATATTGGACAGGCAGGTCAGGAAGCTGAGGTCAAAGAACATTGCATCCGTGAAGGTTCAGTGGTGGGGTCAGCCGGTCGAGGAGGAGACCTAGGACACCGAGCAGGATATGTGCAGCCAGTACCCTCATCTTTTCACTACTTCAGGCATGTTTTTCTGCTCGTTCGAGGACGAATGAATGTTTAAGTGTGGGAGGATGTAACGACCTGACCGGTCATTTTTGGAATGTACGTCCCGATCCCCTATTAACTGCTTTCCCCAAGTTTATTTCTCCTATTTTGATTTGCTGGGATGTTCGGTTTTGAGTTTCGAAGAGTTTTGGGACTCTTAGTCCCTAAATGAGAGCTTAAGTGTTAGAAAATTGACCGTAGTCGGCATAGTGTGAAGACAGCCTCGAAACGGAAATCAGATGGTTCTGTTAGCTCCGTTGGGAGATTTTGAGGTTAGGAGCATGATCGGAGTGTATTTTGGAGGTCTGTAGCTAATTTCGGTTGGAAATGTCGAAAATTGAACTTTGGAAGTTTTCGATTCGATAGTGAGATTTTGATCCGAGGGTTGGAATGAGATTTCGAGAGTTACAGTAGCTCCGTTGTGTCATTTTGGGATGTGCATGCAAAGTTTCAGGTCATTCGGACGAGGTTTGGTATACTTTTTGATCGAAAATATATTTTTAGGGTTTTTGAAATTCTTAAGGTTAAATCCGATGAAAAAGGTGTTTCGATGTTGTTTTGAGCGTTCCGAAGGTTGGAACAAGTTTGAATGATGTTATGGGTTATGTTCGTAGGTTTGATTGAGATCTCGGGGGCCTCGGGTGTGTTTCGGATGGGTCATTTTTAGAACTTATTGAATTGCAGAAAAATTTGTCAGCTGATATCCTTCTTCGCGTTCGCGTATAGCTTCCCACGTTCACAAAGGTTTGCCTTCCCCCTTCTTCGTGTTCGCACCCAACCCCTCGCGTTCGTATAGTAGAATTTGGTGCTGAGGGGCTGTGACTATTTTCTTCTTCGTGTTCGCGTCAAAGCCTCCGCATTCGTGTAAGCCCCTGATTTTTACTCTCCGCGTTCGCGTCCACTATCTCGTGTTCGCAATGGCCTTTTCTTGACAGATTCAGTTCCTTCTTCGAGAACACGATTGTCCTTTTGCGTTCGCGATGCACAAATGACCTGGGCAGACTCTTAAAAATCCCAAGCCGAGAGTTTATGCTTATTTTCATAATTTTGAATTTTGGAGCTCGGGAGGGGCGATTTTTGAAGACTTTTGCACCTGGGTAACTTGGGTAAGTGATCTCTAACCAACTTAGATCAATTTTCATGATTCCTAACTAAAATCTAGCCTTTAAATTTCGAATTTGGTGGAAAATTTTGGGAAATTTTTTATAAACTTCATAGGCCGAATTATTGGATTTTGATTAGGTTTTTGACATCCGATTTGAGAGATTCTTATATGAATAGACTCGTGTGAGTGTGAGAATTCCAAAAATATAAATTTCACCCGATTCTGAGATGTGGGCCCGAGGGATATTTTGGTTATTTTACATAATTTCGCGTATTAGCTTAGAATTTATTGTAGAATCAGCTTCTTGAAGTATTATTTACATTATGAAATGGAATTAAATAGATTTAGGCCATTTGGAGACGGATACTCGTGGTAAAAGCGTGGTTTCGAGTTGATTTGAGCTTTATTCGAGGTAAGTGGCTTGTCTAACCTTGTGTAGGGAACCTTTCCCCTTAGGATTGATATTTTGGTAATTGAAATGCCTCGTACGTGACGTAACGAGCGCGTACTTGTGCTATTTGTTGGAAAAATCTGGTTTTTCATTAAAAATAGCCTTGAATTGTGTCATTCCGTTCTTGCTTAAACTGTTTGGACATTAAACCTGTTGTAGCTTAGAGAAACATGTGTACTTGACTAAATTACTCTATTTGCCTTAACTGCCTTAATTGTGTTACATGAATCATGTTAGGTTAGGATTACCTGCTTCACTTTGACATGAAATTGATCAGATTGAATTCTTGTTGTTGTTGTAGTTGTTGTGTATTTACCTTGGGACTACTGAACGATATTCTGGGAGATCCCCTTACACTTTTACTTTGGGACTACGGGACGGTTTCCCGGGAGTTCCCCTGTATGTTTACTTTGGGACTACGGAATGGTATTCAGAGAGATCCCCTGCACATTATGAGTTGGACTACGGGATTGCACCTGAGATTTTCCAGTGGATATGATATTTATATTTGGGGACTACAGGACGGTATCCTGGGAGATCCCTGGTTGTTATCTCGGAATTGAGTTGTATGCTCTTATGTGCTTTACTGGTCTCCATAATAGTTGTTGATGTCTTTCATATCTTGTGTTACTTATTTACACTGTTTATTTCATACTGTTAAACATTATATCTTATTTAACCTCAGTAGGGCCCTGACCTTCCTCGTCACTATCTAACCGAGGTTAGGCTTGGCACTTATTGAGTACTGCTATGGTATACTCATGCCTGTCCTGTGCATGTTTTTCATGTGCAGATCCAGGTACTTCGACTCAGTCCTACCACCCTTGAGGCGAGATGACTATTATAGCGACTTCGAGGTATATCTGCCACGTCCGCAGACCGAGGAGTCTCTTTCTATTCCTGATTTTTAGTATTAGCCCTTCTGTTTTTTTGCAGTTCTTGTTAGACATTCTGAAGGTAGAGCTATGTAGTACTTCTTAGCTTGTAATTCATGGATTTTCGGGTCTTGGACTTATGTATTGGTTTTTGAGAATCAAATATGATGTATGTCGAGCGACACATATTACCACTGTTTATTTTTCTTATTCTGTTTTAAGTTGTTTACTTCCGTAAATTTTGGTTTCTTTTCCGCAATTTAAGCTTACCTAGTTGTAGAGACTAGGTGTCGTCACGATGGTTCACGGAGGGTAAATCGGGGTTGTGTCATATATATTGCCTCTCACTAGAAACAAATATCAAGCAACTCTATCCACCCAGGCTTGATACGAAATATGCGTAACAACGACTTCAAAAATAAATCTATCACGTAGTTCAAGCAGGAAAAACGTATTCACTGGGTTATCAGTACTCGGATGCACGCGTACGAAGCGGTGTCACGCGACACCGCATCGTCGGAAAATTTTACTAAATATATGTATTAGTACTTTACGAAAGCGGATAAGTAGGAAAAATTGACATCACTTAACATAAATTCTCTTGGTGTATTGTTTATGTGTTTGACTTTGCTCTAGGAGATTAATGGTTCAAACCTCAGCTGGCACATTTTTCTTTTGCAAATATTTAAGAGAGCCTTTGTGGTTAAAAATTGTGATGAAGTGGAATTGAACTCAGGACCTTTCTATCTTAAAACTCAACAAAACCAGTAGACTAAGACTATTTCTTGTCTAAAAGTATGATAATCAATTTATATCTCAGTTTTTCTATAAATTTCGCCACCGCTTACAAAAATTCTTGCTACTCCCCTAGTTACTAAAACCTTTTTTGACCATCTTACTAACATTTTTAAGAATTACGACAATTAAGCATATTTTGATGTAATTAAATATTTTGTGAAAATTATTGTTCAATATAATGATCTAAAAGTCGGAGTAGTATATACTTTATTAGTAGACTGTGTAACACGGCTTAGCTTACTGTCAAGAATTTTGATTAATTCAAAGTCTTTATCCAGATTTTAAAGCAACGTTGAAGATTCAAAGGCAAGCTCTTGTCGTTGAAAAAGTTAATTTTTCTGCCTGTGTAAAGGTTTCAGAAAGTTCAACAAAGTTCATAGGAAAATAGGTAACTTCAAGAAGGTATTTTATGAAAAAGACGAAGACTGAGCATAACTTGTTTTCTGTGAAGACAGAAACTTCATTTGATGATACAATTATAGAGAGCCTTAAAGTATATGTTTAGTGTAACGTAAATCTTTCAAAAACTTATAGAATAGTGTGTCAAGTTACTTTAGTGATTTCAGTCCGAAGCGAAGGTAAAGTTTTAGTTATGAGTTCGGCAGAATTTAATAGCTTTCACCAAAACGCTATATTTATGTTAAGAAATTATATATATAAATAGTTTATTCAAAACATAATAATTACCTTTTTTAGAATCCAAAATCCATAAACTTAACATTTTAAATCCTCTTCTGATTGCAACAAGGAGGATTAGTTAAGGAATACTAAATGATACTATCATATTAAACTCTTCTAAATTTATATTCTTAGGCACATGACATACACAACAATGTGTGTAACAATATGTTGGTTTTTGTCTCAATTATGTAATGTTACACTCACTAGGGACGCATTGTTCTACCTGTAGCTATAGCAGCAGCAACAAAAACAACACAAAATAGAAGAAAAACAAAAGAAAACAAATGAAAGCAAAATACCCGAAGATGCACTCTCATATAATTTGTGGTAAAATTATTTTCAGGAAAATTAGCATTTCAGAAAATTGAGATTGAAATCCGCCATAAAATTGTATCTTTTTAACTGAATTAAACCGTTATTTAGCAAAACACGAAATTCTTTTGTTTTTTGTCCAAGGCAATAGAATTATTATCTATTAGCAACAGGGTAGTGAAATGATCAACCACATACAATTAAAGTGAAATTCACCATGAATTTGCATCTTTTTAACTGAATTAAAATGTTCTTTATCAAAACACGAAATTCTTTTTTTTTTTTTTTTTTTTTTGGCCAACGAATAGGATTATTATCTATAGAAACGGCGTAGTTAGCTGATCAACGACATATAATTAAAGTGAAATTCAACCTGAAATTGTATCTTTTTAACTGAATTAAACCGTTATTTAGCAAAACACGAAATTCTTTTGTTTTTTGTCCAAGGTAATAGAATTATTATCTATTAGCAACAGGGTAGTGAAATGATCAACCACATACCATTAAAGTGAAATTCAACCTGAAATTGTATCTTTTTAACTGAATTAAACCGTTATTTAGCAAAACACGAAATTCTTTTTTTTTTTTTTTGGCCAAGGAATAGGATTATTATCTATAGAAACGGGGTAGTTAGCTGATCAACGACATATAATTAAAGTGAAATTCACCATGAAATTGTATCTTTTTAACTGAATTAAAACGTTATTTATCAAAACACGAAATTAAGGTAATAGGATTTTTATCTATGGCAAAGGATAGTGAAATGATCAACCACATACCGTTAAAGTGATATATAGAGTATAAATTAACACGAGTAATTGACAAACATACCTAATATTGATTGGACTCCAAGATCTACTAAGGCAAATTCCGCATAAAAAAAGAGGAAAAAATGAAGTATATTCGACGGAACACAAATTCATATAGCACGCATTCTTTTGGACCCAATAATAACGCGACCCAAAAGATAAATTCCTAAAGTATACTGAAATAAAACAAATAATTATATATGTCATGCGTTTGGATTATGACATATAATGAATCTGATGATTGATATATAGGGCTAAATAGAAAGTCTTCGACATAAAACCATTAAATAGACATTAACGTAAATCTAACGATAGTATATTAACACATTGCATTCATATTGTTTTAAATTATGCATGTCACTCTTAGCTTTAATTTACTTCTTAGTTATGTAAGTTTATTATAAAAAAGTTTCTCCTAGCTCACCATCTTGGACATTGTATAGAGTCAACTATACTATTATAAGTTAAAGACTGGTCAAACTATTTACTAAATCAAGTAAAGTTTTATACAGTAAAACTGATGACAAGTGACAACCTGTACTTTCCTTTCCAATGCGCATACAACAAGTAAGTTGAAGAGTTGAAGAAATAAGTTAGAAACTTCTTAAAGGAATGGTTCCTGCGGAGTGCGGAAGGGACATTTGATTATGGCAACATTGGGATTCACGCAATTGAGGAGACATTATATATACTGTCTTTTAAAGTGAATTACTATTATTTTTCTTTCTTTCTTTTTTAAATCTTTGATTCTTCATTATACGGTTGTGGGAAATGAATAATTTAAAAAAGGCGAAATACATAGATGACTCATCCAAAATTGTCCACAACGATCAGACAAACACCTCAATTGAACCCTTTACCATTTAGATACTTCAAGTGTCCATTAACCAGATCAAATAAATATTTGAATGCAACAGATCATATATGTGAGTTACACTCGCTAATGACGTATCAAATTAGCCAATTAATGAATGACACGTGTAATTTATAAACACATATAATAAACAAATAGAAAATGCTTTAAGGAATAAAAAAAGCCTTTTTCCTAACTTTTTGACAAAACCAACGCAACCCCTCCCCCCACCCCCACAACGAACTTTATCTTCTTCTTCCACCCACCAGCGCCACCCCACTTCTTTCGTCTTCTTCCTTCAAATCCACCCTCCATTTAATAAATTGAACATAAGTCATTCCTATCAGACCCCTTCCCCTTCCCACTAAGTGATCACTGACGGAACTCGTCGGAAAAAACTCCTCCCATGCGACCTCTCTTGCCGGAAAATTAATCTCCGAGCAAATCTGAACGGAATGAGTTGGGTTTGAAATTAGTTTTGGCTTGAAGGAATTAATCTCCGAGCAAATCGCCGGAAAATTGCTGTAATTGTTGCTGCTTATCAGTTGGGTTTGGAACTAGTTTTGGCTTGAACGAATTAATCTCCGAGCAAATCGCCAGAAAATTACTGTAATATTTGCTGCTTATCAGTTGGGTTTGGAACTAGTTTTGGCTTGAAGGAATTAATCTCTGAGCAAATCGCCGGAGAATTGCTGTAATTTTTGTTGCTTATCAATTGGGTTTGGAACTAGTTTTGGCTTGATGGTTTCGGAGGCCCCATTACTCTCAAGCTAAGAATTTCAGTATTTCATCAGCATGGGAACTTTAGCTTCACCATGGTGGATTTCAAAGAAAAGCTTAGCTACAGAGCTAATGTCTAATTTTGCTTTTGTAATATCCTGTCAGAACTATTTTTTGAAAATTTACAACAAAAACGGTTTTTATTGCTGAAGATGTTCATGTGGTGTTGTCATCGGCAGATAGTGTTAAAACTAGGTGGCGAATAGTATTTATGGATGATTGAATGAGAAACTGAGGTGGTGAAAATGGCAGAATAAGTTGAGATAATTTGCAGATGGGTTTGTTTGGGCAGAGGGTAGTATGATTTGGAGAAGAAAGAGTGAGGAAAAGTGGGATCCACCAGTTAAATTAAAAAAGAAAAAGAAATAAACATAATTTTGAAAGGCTTCACTTGCTGCAAGGTGAGTTTACTACACACATTTTGCCATGTCACTTTGAAGTGTTTAAGTGATACACTAAAAAATAACTTGAGGTGTCTACTTGATAAATAGGTTTGTTGAGGTATTCAAATTACCGTTGTGGACAATTTAAAGGGGCCATTTATGTATTTCGCCTTTAAAAAAGCAAAAGGTAATTTTGGAGCTTTTAAGCTTGGAGATGTATATGCTATATTTAAAGTCTTTTCTTTGTTCCAATGAACATCTTGATTTAAGTATAAATTTCTGTATGGGTCAGAATTTGACCATGCGACCACGGCGGTGATGACCCCGTCCCAACTATCCTGCGGTGGTAGCTAACGAACTCGAACCCGTCTGATTATTGCTAATTACAAGATAAGCGTCGAGGTCGAAGCCCCTTCCATGAGGAGAAATCACCCCCCGACCTGGCCAAGGGAAGGTGCGATGAGCACGAGAAATCTTCGACTATAAATAGAGGGCAGGAGAATCAGAGAAAGGGGGACTTCTCCATTTTGTTCTTTCTCATCCTCCAGCATAAAACGCCAAAAGAGATAAAACTCCAGAAAAAGCTCACGGAGCCCACAAGAAAAGGGGAAGAGATCATTCATCTTCGACGATTCTTGAAGGAGATAACTTGATTGTAATTTCCTGAACCTCTCTAAGGGGAGGCAGGACAAATATCGATAATCAATAAAATCTCCCAAATATTATTCTTGTTTAATCTTCTATTTTATAATTCTGTCTTTCGATCCAGTATTAATTATGATTCACTATAATTTTTTCGTCATCTATATTGATTGATTTGCTTAGAAAGTATTTAATAACTTCTGAGTCAAATAATTTGGCGCCATCTGTGGGGATTTCCTAGTGAAAATGCTTAGTTCTTCCTGGATCGAAGCAGAAGAAACACCAAGAATAAAACTCAACTCAAACCGGAGTCAATGGAGGCGCATCAAACAAAAGAAGGAGAATCAGACGCGCCAACGAGAGCCAAAAATCTTCTGCCCGGGCAGGAAAATGGAGAAGTCCGCCATACTGTGTCAGGCCGGAAATCGATGCAGTGGTATCTCAAACAAGGAATCGAAAGTCACCTAGAAGCGACCAAAACGCAGGCTAAGTGCCTTTGCCATCAAAATTTGACATTTCGATCTCGATCAAACTGGAACGCAGGCTAATTGCCTTTACCATCGAAATTTGACAGTTCGACCTCGCTCGAACTAGGACTCAGGCTAAGTGCCTTCGACATCAAAATTTGACAGTTCGACCATGATCGAACTGGGATTCGGGCTAAGTGCCTTCGCCATCAAAATTTGAAAGTTCGACCTCGATCTAACTGGGACTCAATCTTAGTGCCTTCGCCATCAAAATTTGACAGTTCGACCTCGATCGAATTGGGACTCAAGCTAAGTGCCTTCGCCATCAAAATTTGATAATTCGACCTCGATCGAACTGGGACTCAGGCTAAGTGCCTTCGCCATCAAAATTTGACAGTTCGACCTCGCTCGAATTGGGACTCAGGCTAAGTGCCTTCGCCATCAAAATTTGACAGTTCGACCTCGCTCGAATTGGGACTCAGGCTAAGTGCCTTCGCCATCAAAATTTGACAGTTCGACCTCGCTCGAATTGGGACTCAGGCTAAGTGCCTTCGCCATCAAAATTTGACAGTTCGACCTCGCTCGAATTGGGACTCAGGCTAAGTGCCTTCGCCATCAAAATTTGACAGTTCGACCTCGCTCGAATTGGGACTCAGGCTAAGTGCCTTCGCCATCGAAATTTGACAGTTTGATCTCGCTCCAACTAGGACTCGGGCTAAGTTTGACCTCGCTCGAACTGGGACTCAGGCTAAGTGCCTTCGCCATCGAAATTTGACAGTTCGACCTCGCTCGAACTGGGACACAGGCTAAGTGCCTTCGCCATCGAAATTTGACAGTTCGACCTCGATCGAATTGGGACTCAGGCTAAGTGCCTTCGCCATCATAATTTGACAATTCGACCTCGCTCGAACTGGGACTCAAGGTAAGTGCCTTCACCATCAAAATTTGACAGTTCGACCTCGATCGAACTGGAACTCAGGCTAAGTGCCTTCGCCATCAAAATTTGACAGTTCGACCTTGATCGAACTGTGACTCAGGCTTAGTGACTTCGCCATCAAAATTTAACAGTTCGGCCTCGATCGAATTGGGACTCAAGTTAAGTGCCTTCGCCATCAAAATTTGACAGGTCGACCTCGCTCGAACTGGGACTCATGATAAGTGCCTTCGCCATCAAAATTTAACAATTTGATCTCGCTCGAACTGGGACTCAGGCTAAGTTCCTTCTCCATCGAAATTTGACAGTTCGACCTCGCTCGAACTGGGACTTAGGCTAAGTGTCTTCGCCATCGAAATTTGACAGTTCGACCTCGCTCGAACTAGGACTCAGGCTAATTGCCTTCGCCATCGAAATTTGACAGTTCGACCTCGCTCGAACTGGGACTCAGGCTATGTGCCTTCGCCTTCGAAATTTTACAGTTCGACCTTAATCGAACTGGGACTCAGGCTAAGTTCCTTCACCATCAAAATTTGTCAGTTCGACCTCGATCGAACTGGGACTCAGGCAAAGTGTCTTCGCCCTCAAAATTTGACAGTTCGACCTCGCTCAAACTGGGGCTCAGGCTAAGTGCCTTCGCCATCAAAGAGCGACAGGTTTGAACTCTCAAAAATTTCATAATGAAATCCACAAAACCAGAAGCCTCCATAACAGAAAGGAAACTGGGACTCGTCTAATGAGCCCTCACCCTACGACCAGATCATAGATCATCAAAGAAAACTGAAATGCAAGGCAAGTAGCAAAAAGGAATTCTCTGTTCATAAAGTCAGAAATATGGGCTATTACCGCTTACATCTGGTCCATGCCAGCCAACCAAAAAAAGAGGGAAGTGATTAGAAAAAAACAACAACGAACAACGAAACACAGTTTTTCCTCACTCGGCGCCAACACTGCCGTTCCCATCGCCACCTCCATAAGGCCCACCATTATCATCACTTGCACCCCCATCGGTTTCGAGCGTCGCCACATCATATCCACAGTTGGCTCGAGCCTCACGAGCCTTTTGGCGTGCTTACTCAAAAGTTTCCTCTGTTATAGTGCCCGTTTCCCACAAGTTCTTGAAAATGTCACGTTGAGCTTCGGCGTAGACCCAAAGTTCATGAGCCTGGCGGGGAACAGTAGCACGGGATGGTCCAACCTAGACCCTCAACCTCTGGTTCTCCTCCTCCAAGGCCGCAATTCGATCCAACAAGGCTAAGGCTTCCTGATCAATCACGCTAATGCGCTCTTCGAGCCTCTCCTCCCTAAGGGCAGCAGTAGCCCTCTCCGACTCTTGCTCGAACTCATGTCCACGAACTGCCGCCTCTAAGGCCGCTGACCTCATCGAAGCATCCAATTCTTCTCTCTCCGTGCGCTCCAAATCGGTAACCTTGCTTTCCAGTACAGTCAACTTCTCTCTCCATTCAGTATCCACCTCTGCGGCTCTGGCCCCGCTCTGCTCCATTTCTAACTGCATTGCTCGTAATTTTCCCTTTAGGTGCTCGCATTCTGCAGCGACCCCTTTGTCCACCTCGAGATCCTCGTCCTTGAGGTGGATTTTCTATTCGAGCTCGCTCCTGCTGCGGAGCGCCTGCACTAGCTCCTGGTCCCTCTTCTCCAACTCCTCGCCCAGAGCCTGGTTGCGGGGATCATTCCTTCACCGCTCCTGCAAAATGATACTTTTTTAGCATCTACAAGAAGATCCTCGATCGGACATTAGCCCTGCGAATATTCTCTACCTCCAACATGCACGTCTGCAAAACAAGAGAACAGTCAGACTAGTGCTCATTCTGCAACAAAGGAGAAACAAATCGAGGACAAATATAACATACCTGTAAGCCCATCACAGCTACCTCATCCATCACTTCAACGTCCGAAACATTCCTCAGGGACTCGTTCTCGGCCTCCGAGCACAACAAGCTGAATTGTGGTACCAAGTTACCCCCTTGAGTCAACAGGTTCATGTCAGCAGGGATCTCAATGATACGGGACGACCCCTCTGCGTGAACCACCGAGTGGGTAATGCCCTCCTCAAACATTCGAACATCATCAGGGTCCAAGTCAGACTCGGACTCGTATTCATCGACCATTACGCTCTTCCCCCTCTTCACTGCCGATGGCGTGGCGCGACCTATTGAGGATGGTAATGGCACACTCGAAGTCATGACGGCAGCATCAAGGGTCCGATCCTCTGCTACAGCGAGATATCCCACGTCGTCAACAGCGGGAACTCCTGACCGGGTCGATACAGTAGCGAAATTTTCCTGGCTCTGGCTAACGGGAGCAGCTCCGACCGCCCGCTCCCCCTCAGCGGTAGGCGCCGCAACGACACCTTCTTCTAGATTTACCGAGGGAGAATCCAAGTTGATCAATGTCGGGGGAGCCATCTCGAACCCTACCCTCCGTCTCTTCAGCGGCCCTTCTTCCTCCCCGGTTGATGGCGAGTCGTTCTGAGGACGGACAGTACCAGATGGGCCCTCGTCCTGAGATGTAGCCTGGATCGGAGTGGTCAAGGCCACAGATTCTATCGACGCTGCCCTCGACGAAGGGCGAGCTGCAGGTACTGCGCTAAGACGAGCGGACGCAGCCGGCCAACAGAAAGCTAACTGAGGAGCCCTGACTCGGTGAACTCTCCGTGGCCACGACAAACAATACTCAAAAGGTAAGATTGAAACAAAAGAGGACGAGTAGAAAATAAGGGCACCATCTCACATGTAAGGAGCCTACGTTCGAATCTCTCATAAAACGTCGATCATGTGTGAACTCCCGCTATATAGGGAAGGATGGCCTCGACCCATTCTCGAATCCCCTACAAAGGAGGCGGGGGCAGCTTCTCGACTGTAAAGCATCAAAATATATCAGTATTTGCAACATAAGTTATAAAGAGAGTGAGGTCAAAGCAGATACCCTAATAATCAAGGACGAAGACTTACGAGCAAAATTCCATACTTTTGGAAATTCGGACGGGTCCGCCACGAGGTATTCAGTCCGCACATAGAAAAAATTATCAAAAAAGTGATGATTGGTCCTATCATCCATCTTGACCACCAAACCTTTCGACCCGCGGGAATGTGCGTGGATCATAGTGCCGCGAATCTTCTAAGGAGCGAAAAGGCTGAGCACATGTCTCAGAGTGACCTCACGACCGGCCAGTTCTGCGTACTTGATAAACATAAGGAACAACTTATACAGAAAAGGAAAGATTTGGGCAGGACACACCTCATAATAGCGGCAGAAGTCGACCACCAACATTGGAAGCAGAAGCGTGTACCCCACGAGGAAGGGATAAGCATAGAACGAGCAGAACCCGGGACGGTCAATCTGGACCATGTCTTCTCTCTTTGTTAGTACTATCTCGATATAACGGGGAATACCCCATCGCTCCCTCAAATCCGCTATCTCGATCTCCCCTATAAGAGGAGAATTATTCACCTGCTCCACACCGCCATCTGCACTGAAATCTGTCACTACCTTACCCGGGCGGGATAAGATTTCTTCTACCGAAGGAACATCCTCGCATTCCATCAGGTCTGTATCTCCGTCTGCCAGAGCGGGATTCTCAATCGCCGGAGAAATAACCGGAAGATTATTGCGAGAAGAAATTCCTGCCATTTTTAATCCATAAAAAAGGGAGGGAACTTTGCGAAAGAAGTGAGAAAAATTAAAGATTGTTGAGAAAGAAGGAGTAAAAAAGAGCTCAAACTAACAGAAAGGGAGATATCCTGGGAATTCTCTCAAAGATGAGCGAGGAAATGTGAAAGACAGCTGACAAACCCCTTCAATTTATAAGACAGATTCTCCAGGGCACAAACACCGATTCAGCTTCTCGGGAACATGCGCCATTATGACTGCTTGTACGAAGTGACGTTTTGTTTATTAGCCGGCCCTTTAGTTTAGAAACCGTCGTAACGGCATGAAAGTATTAGAAAGACGCCTCTGGGCAGTTCCGAAGTTCGTAACGCGACCAAAGAATAATATGTTAATTCGACTCCCTCCACGGTTACGTCGCAAACATGATCCATCCGTCGAGGTCGTTAAGATACGACCCCGACGAACGGAGGGACTAACTGTATGGGTCAGAATCTGACCACGCGACCACGGCGGTATGACCCCGTCCCAACTATCCTGCGGTGGTAGCTAACGAACTCGACTCCGTCTGATTATTGCTAATTACATGATAACGTCGAGGTCGAGGCCCCCTCTATGAGGAGAAATCACCCCTCCACCCGGCCGAGGTAAGGTGCGATGAGCACGAGAAATCTTTGACTATAAATAGAGGGCAGGAGAGTCAGAGAAAGGGGGACTTCTCCATTTTGTTCTTTCTCATCCTCCAGCATAAAGCGCCAAAAGAGATAAAACTCCAGAAAAAGCTCACGGAGCCCGCAAGAAAAAGAGAAGAGATCTTTCATCTTCGACGATTCTTGAAGGAGATAACTTGATTGTAATTTCCTGAACCTCCCCAAGGGGAGGCAGGACAAATCTCGATATCAATAAAATCTCCCAAATATTATTCCTGTTTAATCTTCTATTTTATAGTTTTGTCTTTCGATCCGGTATTAATTATGATTGACTATGATTTATCCCATCATCTATATTGATTGATTTGCTTAGAAAGTGTTGAACAACTTGTGAGTCAAACAATTTCTGCCAAACAATTGAACAACACGTTTCTTAGTTCCATGCACTCCCTTTTGCCCAAAAGTAATACTACTAAAAAGTCACTTACCATCAAGCATTGATGCCTTTCTTTTTACTATGATTTTCCAAAACAACCCAAAAATGAAGTAGATTATAATAAGTATTTTAGATCCACATAAATTGTAAACGTTATGGATCAAGTTCTTGGAGTACTTGTAATAATATATATTAAGATCATGAGTTTGAGCCAAGTTGCCCAGTTGTCAAAGAAAATAATATCGTAGAGTACACCAAGCAAATGACTCCAAAAACTAGGGTACAAATGCTGAAGTTAAAGTTTCCTTGTCTTATTAGTCATGGTTGATTAAGTAATTTAGAAGAACTTTATTAGAAATATTCTTTTGATTAATTGTCTAATCATTAGTAAAGTTAGTGAGAGATCTTTTTCCTTGTAGGCATTCTGAATTGTCCTTTTTCTCCCAGTAGTTTTCAAGTGAAACTCGTAAACTCAAACAAGTATTTCTGAAGGTTTACTAAGACACAAGCATAAAGGCATATATACCTTTCTCTGTCTTCTGGCTAAGAAGGTAGAGGAAAATCGACCCCTCGTTACCCTACTTATTTTCGAGAACAAAGGACATTCAACATGATCATACAAGGTTAAAACTACGTATATTTGTCGTATCTAGGGTTCCTTTATGTTTACATATTTGTCGTGTCTAGGGTAAAATTGCAAACATGTCATTTAATTATTTGCTTAATATAAACATTAAGTGTGAGTAAAAAAAATTCGTATTTTCAACAATCAGGTGTTTGATTGGCCACTTTCATATGCTATACTACCATTTAGCATTACTTTCATGCAATTTTACGAGTTTGTTCGCAAAAAGAATTTTAGCATTATCCAAAAAAGCGAGAGTTAACTCATTCTAACATCGGCCAAATCGGGTTTGGTATGCTTAAGAGTAGCACTAGCAAAAGTCGTATAGATGTCTTTAAACGTGACTATTGGCTCAAATTCATATTAACAAAAATTTACAAGAAAGAAATGAACATGCAAATCCAGCATAGCTAAAATAAAGTTCTGAGTGCTGCTCCGGCAATTATCTTAAAAATGGGCTGGAGTGTTCGATTTAATTAGACCAACTTTGCTCGCACAAACAGGAACAGATATTAAAGTGTCATTGTCGTTAGACAACAACTAGGAAGACTAACAGATTCAAGGAACAATAGCCTGGTACACATGAAACAACCTGATCTATGGTACAAGGGTGACAAAAGTTGAATATGGTTATAACATATTCATAACAACTTATGTTAATTGTACTCCTACACAATCTCTTGGCTAAACAATTGCTGATAAATTATCCTCATCTATTGATGGGGAAAAAGGTCTCTGCCATCGGAAATGCACAATGAAACACTCAAGGTGATTTCACCAATTCAGTATGTAAATGCAAAATTCCTGAAGCTCAAAGGTAAAACAGAGGTCTCAGCACTACGTTTTTCTTTTTTTCTTTAAAGTCGAAATTTGAGGGTACAGGAAGGCGACAGTCTGATAGTCATATATATGATACAGCATGCCATAAACCTGCACTGCTCCAAAGGTTCGAATTAGAGGACAGAAGTTTCATCTTTTGAGATCTGTAATTGTGTTTCCTGTAGTTGTTCCAAAGAATTTGGTCAGCATATAACAATAAAGGTTCCTACAGAAGCCAACGGTTCAAGGTATTTAGAGATCAGAAGCAGCCAGTTTGACTCTTCCTCATAACATGGTGTGAAGCAGGATTTCTGATACTTGACAAGAACATCCAACAGAAACATTTCATTCTGCTGTTCAGCCGTTCTGTTTAGGAGTAATGGTCAATTGTGCAAGCTCTCATGTAAGAAACACATTTGTAATTCATTCCATATCACTAATGGTCTTGGAATTCCTTAAGCTCTCACAACCTGGACAATTGTGCAAGCTCTCATGTATATAAATATCACAATCAAAGCAGAAGTGTTGTTTGCAATTTGGACAAGCAACCTGTAGGCCTGGCAAATTTCCTGCATCAATCGAATAGAGAGAAAAGTAGAATAAGCAAAATGTGAGAAGCTGTGCATTAAGTTTGCATAAGAAAAGGCAGATTGCTCTTTTCCAAAATTTATGATCCCAAGCCATGGTTGGTCCAAACACGGCTCATTTTTCTGAATCATTTCCCAGTTCAACAGAAGTCATCAGAAATTTGCCAAAAAAAAAAAATACAAACAAACGAGCTGGCTGGATACATCTACAAACACATTGTTCAACAAGTACCTCCTTGACAGACAAATTTCGGCATTGCTTGAACAGTTATATGAACACAGTCGTCAAACAGTCATCACAAACAACAACATCCTAGTGTAATTACACAAGTGGGGTCTAGGGAGGGTAGTGTGTATGCAGACATTATCCCTACCTTATGAAGATAGAGAGGCCAAACAGTCATCAAACGACATAATCACAAACACACAGCAAGAAGCACAAAATTATAATATAAGAAGTTTATCATCTCGGACGTGGCATAATTTAAGCTCTTGATACTAAATGCATCTAATCTTTTGAAGAGCACCAGAAATATTTCTTTTGCTCCAGTTCAAAAGCCAGTTACACTATTGGTGAATGTTTTCTGTTTCTTTATTATTTTCTAGTCTGAGAAATGCACATAATAGAGACTTCGTATAAATCATTTCATGATTTCCATTCTAACATAAAATTACACTGCTTTCAGGGGAAATCAGAACCCAACACCTTTAGGGATAGTTTGATATGCGGGGTAAGGTGGGATAAAGGAATAAATTTATACCGCCAACCAAACAGCGTATAAACTTAGTCCCAAATTTAATCCTGGATATCCCATCTTATCCCACCTTATCCCATCAAACTTGGTATTATTTTATCTCACCTCCGGACCCAAGGTGAGATAAATTAGTCTAGGGACTATAATCCCGGGATAATTTATTCCGCGTACCAAACGACCCCTTAGGATCGCAGATTGCTGCTTTAGCAACGGTTTTCTCTTCTTTTTTCTTTTTTCAGAAAGGTAATATACCACTTTAGCAACAGTTATATCTGATACTAGGGTGCTCATTGTTATTTGACTCTTGACCAGGTTCGAACATCCAAACATTCTGATGTTGGGGTTCTCAAAGGTACTTTATTTTTTAAGGTAAATTTTTTATTAAGATGGTACAGCAATTACATATAAAAAAGAAGGCTCAGTCTGTTTGACCATTACGCGTCGAGGAATTGGCTATGTAACCAAAGTGTCTTACGACCTTGGTTAAAAATGAGCCTTTGGAGTACTTTAAGATTAAATTACGTGTCTATTAATTGTGCTTGCGGGACGAGGTGAACATTGCAGACCATTGGTGGTCGATAATCGTTTTGACTGAATAGAAGTTGTTACAGCCCCTATAGTTGGACCAAGGACATCAAATGCCCCTGCCAGCAAATTTATATAGTCTCCGCCATTGACACCTGTCAAGCCCTACTGCCGAGGCAGCACAATGAAGAGTAAGCAATAACTACAAAAGGAGCACAAGATCTATGTATCTATCATATTAAGACTATTATGAGCACATTTTAAAGAACATCAAAACTCGTCCAAAAAAGTTGTAGTAATCTTCTTGAATTGCATTTTATTACTGTGATATGAATTGTATTTCTTAATATGGCACAGTTCGAATGATTTATTCATGTGTTCACTTGTTTAAACATGGACACCCCTTACAAAAAATTCTGCATGTGCCAGTGCTTGCATTCAAGAAACAAGGATAAACGACCATTAGGAAAGAAAGTAGTAGAGTTTCAAATTCCTATTCCCCTATCACTCGCTCAATTGGAAGACGGTGTGTAGCTGACAATAAGAAGCATCATTTTGACAATTTGGTATTGCAAAGCAATCCTAAATGGAAAACACAGAGCTGTGATACATATAGTAAAGAGTAAAAACGGTCTTCAAGGAAATAGCATTTAAAGTTGGCACAAATATGACTATGCAAGACAAATAGTCCTATATTTAACATCAATTATGTTTCCTCTTACAAACATGTAGTTTCATCAGTACTGTGAGATTAGTGACACACTCTAACCATCCACAAGAGTTGATTATCAGTGCTAGTCCATGTAAGGCATATGTTCACAGAAAAACTAGCATATGATGTTAGTTAGCTTAGACATATCACAAGGCCATCTTTAAAAATACAGCAAAAAGGATGCATCTCAAGAACCGGAGAACAAAATATAGAAAAGAAGCAAACGAAGTCCTTTGCCACAGCGAAAAACTAAAAGTTGGAAGAAAATGAAAACCACTTCGTCATATTCTCAATCTATGAGGAAAGAAAAACTTACTTGATTTTTATTAGCTTTTTCCCCTTTTAAACCTCTTCCCTTAATCCCTTCCCTTCCCCTTTCCCTCCCCCTTTCCCCATAACCCCACCCAAACAAGAACGTAAATGATACAATATTGTGTGTGGTGATGCTTTTTCTCACAAGGTTCTCATTCTTTATAAATCTGCATAGATTTGATATCATTAAAGAAAGTCTGAAACTATCTTTTTCACAGTTACAATAGGAAGTTTTAACTCACTTAGTTACCCTTCCAGTTCACCATGGAAGTGAATCAATTTGTAAGTACAATAGACACTGACAAAAACTTTATATCCTATCATACCAGACAACAACAATTATGCAAATGGTTTTCACCATTCTGTGCAGCTATGAACTCAAAGAAAGGAACTTTACTGTTGTCCTCAGTGACACAAAACGCTTGAGGTCAGGGTTATGTACCCCAGGGTTAATCTGATAAACTACTCCATTTGAGAATTCTCTCCTTAACAGAACATCCTAACATTTCCATGAACAAA
>MU760960.1:39264-82120 GCA_026770625.1 Nicotiana glauca | reverse complement strand
GTATTCCTCATATATTATTAAGAAAAATAGTAATCATGCGGATAATTGGTGATTATTTGATCTCTTTTTCAAGAATAATATAACTAAAAAGGAAAATCGAAAAACCCGACTAAAACCAAAACCGAAAAAACCGAATTTATGTTGGTTTGATTTGATTATGAATTTAATAAACTGACATAATTGGTTTGATTTTGGTTTAATATAAAACCGAACCAAACCGCCTCATGTACACCCCTAAGCACAGTCCATGCCACAGGGGCGATCTGAGCCCATGGATGTGGCTTTATCATCTCATAACACTTCTGAGGGTTCAGAAAGTACTATCCAGGCTTCCGAGTCAGCAGCTGTTCTAGAGTGAGATACGCTAAATATTCAGGATGTCCCTGATGATGGTAGAGGGGGAGAGGGTACATCCACTGGTGTTGAGAGGTCAAAGAAGAAGGAAATATGGGAAGACAGATTTTTTTAGTTTACCTACTTTCACTAATTTCATGATATGGTGGCTGTCGAGATTAGTTTCCGTTGAAGGATCTAGATAGATAAAACACTGCAGTGTTGAGGCAGTTGAGATCAAGGAAGGTTGGATGTTGTTCACTAATAGATTTGTAGATTCCAAGGATCACCTTGTCCGCATGTTCTATTCCAACATTTCACACATCCGTAAGGGGACAAAGGTGACCAAAGTATGCAACCTCAAGGTGAGGTTTGGTCAGCATATGCTGAATGTGTACTTGGGTTTTGAGGACTTAGAGCCAAAAGAGTACCTTGGGAATTTGGCCTTGAAAGAAGAAGTCCGGCCATGGCTTACTGAGATCTTAGCACCATCGGGACCACCTCCACCATGGATCACAACCGGGGTTCCCATTCAGCGGAACACAGTGAGCTTTAAGGCAAAAGGTAGGCAAACATTTGTGGGTAGCAGGCTTGACCCGAGCCAGAATGAGAACAATTTGCCTATTCCATATGCATATTTAATGGATTTTATCATGGTCGGGTACCCGATAAATATGGTTGCCATGATGTTAGCCAACGTCTTATTGGTAGTACAACAGACTAACACGACTTACCCCTATCCCAACACTTATCACAGAGTACCTTACTGATGCAGAAGTATAGCAAAGGACATTTGATACAAAGGTGAAGCTGAGTAAGCCGTTTGAGTGGTACTCGCTACATGATCTGACCAACCCGAAGAAGAGTACTTAGCCTTCTACCACTACAGGCCAGTCTGATGAGCCGACAGTGGTAGTGTCTGACAGAGCTGATATTCCATCTACATTAGTTGAGCCCTCTACTAGTGTAGCTACTATGCCTCTTCTACCATCTTTAGCTCCATCTACAGCTCCTACCATAACTCATAGGGCACCCACTACTCCAGTTCCGAGACATGTGCCCAGCTGCCCCATTTTCTTCTTTGCGAGTCTCCCATTCATTGACGATTCTCAACAACTGGATGCAGGTAGCTACTTGAAAGCTATCTGAGATATCTAGTACTATTGCAGGGTAGTCATCCACACAGGCACCGCAAGTTTCTATTGACCTTGATGAGAAGCTGCACAAGATTCTGGAAAACAAGAAGTTGATCGTGGACACTCTGGTAGAATATGAGTCAGTTATTAAGGACTTGACTAAAGATGTGAAGAAGGTGAGAAAGTCCCAGGATAGCAATAAGTCAATTGATAAGCTTAGGAAAAAGGTGATCCGACTTGCGGTACTTGAGGATTTACCATTTGACATGTTTCTTGACCCAAACTAGTCCACCCCAGATCCATCTGCACAGGTTGCTCCAACTGGCCAGTTTCATGAGCCATGCCTTACTGTTGATGCAGTACGTGTGATGTTTTCCACTCCCAACACTCCTAGATATGACGATGATGAGATACATTTGGCTGAGCCAACGAGAGTTGATGTTGTTGGGGACACTGAGATGTCCAAGGATGTTTAGGGAGTTTCTTCGCCCTCTCCCTTTTCACTATTATTTTGTTAAGCATTAGGGACAATTCTTACTTTTATTTGGGGCGGGGGGGGGGGGGGGGGGGGGGATTTTATTTGGTTGGCGCATTTTCTTACATTTGGAATGTAATAATTGAATAATTCTACTTCTTTTTTTAGTTTACCTATCTTTAGTTAGTTATTGCTTTCATTAACTTTTTAATTGTTTACTTTGATTTTTGTTTTGTTTAGTAGCTTCTTTTTATGTTAGTAGCTTTCATGTTTTTCGTAGTAGACAAGATATTATGCCTTTGGTTTTCTTAATGCCATGGTTCTTTCCAAAGGTAATTTTGTCTGAACCCGGTGACTCTTCCCGAAGATAGATGGTGTGACAACCTTCTTAAGGGAATGAATCCGTTGTTGTGTTTAGCTAATAATAATAGTAATAGTAATAAATAAAAGTCCTAATCAAGTCATTCTCTAAAAAGAGTTTTTCATGCTTCATTTGGCACCAACACACTTAAGTACGTGCTTACGGTTTGAAACAAGGTAGCTCTAGTTAGTGACTTTGAGACTCTAGAGTTGAATTTGATAATCATTGAGTGGTTTATTGGACCATAGTATTCTTTAACTTGATTGTGGTTGTTGTAGGCTCTCGACTCTATTCTCTTTTACGGTCTAGTTACATAAGGAGTGAGATGACTTTTTGTTACTAGTCCAAGTATCTGTGCTAATGGTTTAGAACTTTCCCCGAATGTGCTTCAATGTGAAATCCTAAGTTTACTTGGTTTGGGAGATGATTGTAGGCTTTCCTTCATCTGTTTGAGCTTTCTATTGCAAACCAATGTTGTTATCCCTAGTCAGTCCCCATTGAGATTTGAGCCTTTCTCATTTGGTAAACATGTTATAAGCCTTTACCCATTTTGTCGTAATCCTCTCTTGGCACCCGAACCTTCCTTAACACTCTTATGAAATAAGTCGCTTAAAGCATAAATTTAGGAGGAGAGTTGAGGAATTTGAAAGAGGTATCAAGGCATCAAAAAGAGGAAAGAAATGATCTCTATGAAAAGAGAAGGCAAGAAAAGAAAAAGAACAAAAAGAAAATGTCAAAAAGAGAATAAAAAGGAGTGTTGATGAAATAAAAAAGAGGCAACTATATCTAGTATTAGAATCAAGGGAGAAAAAAATGAAATGAACAAGAAAGAGTGATGTCAAGTGTCTCTAGCCCCGAGAAAAAGAAAACGCCTCTAAGAGTTGGTAAATGTGAGCCAAGAAAGGAAAATGTGGAGTGCTTAAGAAAGGGTGTAACCACTTACCCATATGATATCCTACTCCAATCTAAAAGCTTTCGCTACAACCCGAAAGAAGTCCTACTTGATTTTAAACCAAGTAAGCTTACATTTGTGGTAATCTACATAAGGGGAAAGCCTATGGTACATGAAGCATTACTTGTGATATTCTTTTGTAAGAGAATAGCAAACCTTTTATTGATCTAAAAATTGAGTGCTAATTATTGAAGTGGGCTTGGCAAATGGAAGGTAGAGGAGAAAGAATTTGGAGTCCACCGTGATCTATATGATAGAACAAGAGTCCTTGATTAGTAAAGTCAATTCTTAAAGTTCAAATGTCACATTAACATTAGAACAATACGTACATAATATGTGATTTGTCATCTTGTTGAAAATGCATGAGTATTGTGGGTAATTGTTGGTCCTAACTGAGTATGAATGGCATGTCATTGACTTTCTGAAATGACCTTTCACGCTAAGGAGGTGGGAACTAATATATTTGATTGAGGACAACTAAAGACTTAAGATTGGGGGAGTTGATAAGTGTAGATTTTAACAACTTATTAGTACCTTCTTACTTTAGTGTTAGTCCGAAAGTGTTGATATCTGTTCCCAAAACAAATGAAATTGTAGGAATGCTGGAGAATTGTTCTTAATAAAGAAATTTAACTCAAAAAGGAGTGTTCCGGCTCATAAATCAAGAAGTACCGCAACAAGCCAAAAGTGCAGTCTGCAAGTAATTCTGCGGCCGCAGAGGAAAACGCGGACCGCAGAATTATCTCTATGGCCGCAGATCTGGTATTGATGCTCAGATGGTGATTGAAGAAAAGTGTGGACCGCACACAATTTGTGTGGCCGCAAAACATGGTCACATTGACAATAATTCAAAAAGTTTAGAGAGTTTGCAAAATGACCAAGTGTGAAGCCTTGCCAAAAGTGTAGATGCAGAAGTTGAAGTATAGCCGCAGACCAAATTGTGTGGATGCAGAATTCCTCAAATTGCAGAACCAAGTAAAGTGCGGACAGCGCATGGAATTATGCGGCCGCAAAACCTCCCGAAGAGATTTTTTGTCAGCGAATTTTGGGCCACTATAAATAGACGAAAAACACTTTTTAAGGCAAGGTTTATAGTTTTTGGAGCTATAGCCATTGTAGTTTACTACTTTTGATAATTTGTGTTCAATTTGGTTTAAAAAAACATATTAGTTTATCATTTTAGTTTTGTATTATGGCTTTAGTTAGTGTTTCATCTTTATCTATTATGAGTAACTACATATTTTCAAGGGTTGTGACCCAACTCTAGTGTTTAAACCTTATGGGTCATTAATATAATACTTATTTATGATTGGGTGTTTGTTATTTAGAGGTGGTCATGCATTATTTCTAGAATTAATAGTTGCAATTATTGAGTCATGCCTTTTTGACTTGGTTCTTACTTGAAAAAGAGGGACATAGTCTAGGAAAACTTGGCTAACAAGAAATTGGAGTACTTAAGGTTTTGGTTAGACTAACCAAATGGTTTGAACTAGAGATAGGAAAAATTTGACTCGAGCCCATATCAACTATTTGGCTTGATACCCAATTGGGTTTGAGAAAGACAATTTGGGCAAAAATCACTATATGACCGAGAGGTATTGAGTGGATAATTTAGAGTTGAGAGCTATAATATGCTCCAATCACTAAAACAAGCGTTTACGTAATTAACCCATTAAGCTAACACCGAGGTTATTGTTATATCCATAGGCCTTTTCCCCATTTGAAAAACAACAAAAATAATTACTCATTTTCTAGTCTCTTTTCTCTAGTTAGTCATTGCTAGTATAAATTGTAGAAGTAAATTACAAAACCTCTTATTTGGAGGTATAATTGAGCTATTTCATCTACGCTCATTGAGTGTGCACCCTAACACCCATATTTAACTCCCTGAGAAAATCGACTTCGACTCGTTGCTGGGTACTATTCTTCTAACGATCGTTTCTACTCATTATTTAGTGTGGATTGGGCGTGGACTAACACCTGCACCTATTGTCATTCCTATCGATGTTTCTCGTGAAGAAGCCAGACCTTTTAGTGGTAGACAAGTCATGAAGAAAGTTTTGATTTAAGTCCACGATGTTATGATCTATTAAAGAAATCAGGCTGAATTGTTGCATGTTGAAACCATTGATTTGTCCCAGTGGAAAGGGAGAAACTTGCATCCCACAGCTCTTTGACTTTAATGAATGATGTTATTCATTCTGCCCTCAAGGTATATCCCCATTCTCTTTATATTCCTTACTCTTCTTTCATGTTTATAGCTTTTCTCCCTTGTCTTTCTCTAGATCAATTTAACTGGTACGGAGCTCATGAAGAGGATATCTTGGACGGGTCAACAAGTGATTGAGCTGTGCACCGAAGCTGATAACCAGAAGGAACAATTTAAAAGCCTTCAACTTCAAAAAGATGTTCTTGTTGAGGAAAAAGGAGATTTGGAGCAACAACTGAAGAAACCACCGCTGAATTAGTGGTCTTGAAGGCTTCTTACAATAAAGTTGAAAAGTCTCCTTTGCTAAGCAGCACTCAAAGGCAATTTAAGAGATTAGAAGCTTTAAAGAACTTCTAAATCAAAAGGAGGTGTATGTGGGTGATTTGGCACAGTCACTCACCCAAGCTCAAGGGACCTTCGTGCCTCTTCTGATAAGATTCGATTGCTTGAGAGTTATCTTGAAACTTTAAAGGCATCCTATGACGCTTCGAAAGTTGAGAAAGAAGACTTGAGGGCTGAGATTGAACAGTTGGAGAAAGATTAAGAAGCTCTTGAAGACAAGTTAACTCTTGATGTTAGTTGGGCTTTTTTGAATATCCGTCTTGAGACTTTGATCGAGGCTAACCAGGAAGGTTTTGACCTTAATGCTGAAATTGCAAAAGCTAAGGAAGCGATTGAGAAAACTTAGCAATGTCAAAGCTTCACAACACCCGAGGATGAAAGTTCCAAAGGTGATAGAGATGGACTTACTCCTGGTCAAAAAGATGCCCAACCTTCGTCTTCTCAAGTTGATCCTTCTACCCCCGTTGATGGTGCTCCTTAGATTGTACCCTTTATCTTAGAAGTGACTTTTGTTGGTGTTTGTTGAAACATTTTTTTGTTTTTGTTTCTAAGTAGTTGTTTGGAAGTTTTTCCTTTTTGCTTTCAGGATGTCGATTAAATATGATTTCGTTGCATAATATTTCTTTTTGCTCTTTAAGTTTTCAAGCTTATACTTGCATCCAAAAATGTTTTAATAGACTGCGTCTTTAGTATGCACAGATTTTTTATTTATAAAAGAGCGCCTTTTATATTAACAACTAATGAAGATGACGTCTCACCTTCATATTGGTTCAAAATATGAAATATAAAGTAATTTGAAGAAGTTTTTATTTTGAACTTTCAAATAAATATTAATGTACAACATTTTCATAATTGCTTTCATTATAGCAGGTTTACAAGTATGAGTACATTTTTCCATAATTAAATCTATGTCCTTAACCTAAAAGCTCGTGGGAGTTTTCTGTAGGCTCTTCAAATCTTTACTGCCCATTCTTTCTGTGAACTTTAACACTTTGAAAAATTGATATTTTCTTCAAGGTTTTTCTTTTGGCTAACCTATGCTTTTGTGGTGTACATATTATTTCCTTGTATACTTTTCCATATGCATAATCCCCCTAGTGTTTGAGTATTTAAGCATGAGGTCTTGAACACTGGATGAGTTCCTTACTTTGGTCTTTTCCCTGAAAAAAGAAATACACACAAGACTCTAAGGTAACTTTTTAGATGATGACTACTTAGACCTTGCTATCATAATTGTTATAATCTAGACCAAGAATAATTAAGTATCTCGTGTGTCCTTCTGGTTTAATGCCATTATCTGGTGTGTGCTTGATTTTTGCCTATCATCTAAAATGGTTAGTAAAACTTAAATGAACAAAGTAAAAATGAACTTCTATGATACCTAACCGTGGGTATTAACTTCTTCAGAAGTAATACTTCTTCAAATGGACTGCCAATGGGATGGTAACACCTTGACTTTCATAGTTTCCAACTCGTATGCTCCTTTTCCAGCGATGCCTTTAACTCTATATGGGCCTTTCTAATTGTATTTGCCGCTTTTGTTGATCAAAACACTGTTTTGAAGACAAAGTCCCCAATCTTAAAAAATCTTAGTTCACCTTCCTATTGTAGTACCGTTCGATCATCTACTTTTGTGCCACCATATGAATCAATGTTGCCTCCCTTCTCTCTTACGTCAAATCCAAGTTTATATGAAGTTCTTTGCATGTGTGTACCTTGTGCTTGGTTCCCCTATCTCTACTAAAATTAAAGCTTCAGTTCCATATACGAGTGAGAATGGGGTTTCTCTTATGCTTATCTTTGTCGTGGTTCGGTAAGCTCACAATACCTTGGTAGTACTTCTGGCCACTTGCCTTTTGGTTATTACAATCGCTTTTTTAGGTTGTTGATGATGACTTTGTTTGTCGACTCAGCTTGACCATTATCCACGAGGTGATAAGGTGCCGAAGTAATTTATTTAATCTTCTAACTTTTGAATAAATCAGTAACTTCCGCACCTACGAATTGCGGCCTATTATCCCAAACGATTTCCTTTGGTGCTCCAAATAGACATGTTATATTTCTCCAAATGAAGTTCATAACTTCCTTTTCTCGTACATATTCGAAGGCACTTTCTTCTACCTATTTTGAGAAATAATCTGTTAGAATTAACAAAAACTATATCTTTCCGTTAGCTTGAGGCAGTGGACCTAAGTTATCCATCCCACATTTCATAAATGTCCATGGTGATATGACTGAATGCAGCAATTATGCTAGTCGATGCATATTATTTGCATATCGCTGGAACTTATCAGACCTTGCTACAAAATTTTTTGCTTCATTTTCCATCTTTTGCCAATAGTAACCTACTCTTATTAGCGTTTTTACCAATGATCTTCCCCCGACATGATTACCACAGTTCCCTTCGTGTACTTCTTTATTACATATTCCATTTGTGAAGGTCCAAGGCACCGTGCTAAAGGTCCTGCAAACATTTTGCGATATAAATTCCCCCTTATTAGGCAATATTGAGCAACTTTTGATCGTAGAAATCGGGATTTCTTCTTATCATCAGGTAAAATTCCATGCTGCAAAAAGTTCACAAAATCGCTTCTCCAATCCCAAGTTAAATTATTGAAATTTACCTCATTCTTGGTTTTATCAAGGGCTAAATCAAACAAGTGTGCCACAACTACATTTTCTGCATTTGAAACATTTGCCACAGATGCCAAATTTGGTAATGTACCTAATTCTGCGATTTCTACCCTGGGTATTTGTACAACATTCCAATTTTGGAACTGCCCCAGTAATTCCCGTACCATTTCTAGGTATTGTTGCATTCGTGTTTGTCTTACCACATAAGTTCCTTGCATTTGGTTTACTACCAACTGCAAGTCACTTTTGATTATGGTTTGTTCAATACCAAGATCTCTCGTAAGCTCCAAACTTGCAATCATAGCTTTATACTTTGCCACATTGTTAGTAATTGGATAACACTTTATTGCCTACCTTATGAATTCTCCTGAAGGTGGAATTAAAACTGTGGCGCCCCAACCTCGGGAGGTGCGACTGGTGCTCAATAGAGTGAACCCAACTGAGCAAACCTTATCGACACATCCTACCCAACTCAGTACGATTAAGGAAACCATGATTTCGTTTTTTTAGATAGTAGCAAAATCGAACATTCAACATTGTTTGTTCACCTTTACATCACAAACCTTAGATCACGGCTAAGTTTCCAAGATTTCATGTAGTTATAGTTCAGAAGAACTAGATTATAGAGTTACAACACAGTTCATTAACCCATCCAACACCCATACATAACCCACACAAACATCTACGGAGCCTCTAAGGATGCAAAAGATAAATTATGACAACGCCGACAACAAGGCCCTGGCTATACCTGGAAGTCCACAACAAAGATGTACAACATAACCCCTTGAAGAAGAAAGGGGCTCACCAAGACTTTGAAAGGAGGACACTCCGCTACATGTGATCGGCACTGTCCGCTATGGAGCTACCTACATTCATTTAAAAATGAGCGCCCCAGGCAAAAGGGACATTAGTACCATGGAATAGTACTAGTATGTATAACTAAACACCATCTAGCTAGAAAGAACTTTCATACAAGAATAAGGATTCACAAGTATAACTCAAAAACTTTAAATGATCACAACATTATCAAAATAAAAGAATCATACAATTTTCACATCGTGTTTCCATAGCTTTTAGTTTTGGGCATTTCATACTATTCATCATTTTTCATAATACCACCACTATCTTAAGCAAAGTCCGATCTCGAACCGATCGGCTAGGTTGCCTCATTTGAGATATACACTTCAATCACAATCTCATTTTACATCTCAGCACAATACCACCATGTGTGCGGTATGGTGCCCGATCTTGACTCGATCGGCTAGGCCGCCTTATAAAGGCATTTTCCTTTTCTATCAATCATCTCATTTTAATCTTGGTTTCACATATACCATTTCATAGGTACTTGGGGCCACAACTATCACGTCATATTTTTGGCACTAGGCCACATTTTCCATCATTCCCGATTTTAATATTAGCTTTGTAATTTAGGATAATAGGTGCACACAAGAGCAATTTAAATTATAAGCATAGATGAGACTTCAGATAGATGGCACAACATATGTACCTTCAATATTTATTTAAGGTCTAAGCATTCCAATACATGATTCATATTCCTTGCACCTTTCAAAGTTATCAAGGATAGCACATTGATCATATTGAGACACATCTTTCACGCATATAAGGTTGCAAATCCAATTCATGTGAAACAACAATCAATATAACAATCCAACTCTAATCTTACCGCACTTACACAAAAACCAACGGGGCTCAATTTCTAAAAGATGGGCTTTTATCCATATATACCTCAACTGAGCTTTCCTTAATCCTATAATGTTCCTGAATGTTCGCAATTGAATTCATAATCAGGAAAAGATCATAATCTAAGCTCACTCGAGCATTTTATCAAACATTGAGTGTTCATTAGGGCCTTATGGTCCTTTTATGCAAGATTACACTAGCTCATTCCCCATGCCCCTCTATTTATAATTTCCCCATATCCTCTAAGAACACATGCATGCAATGCAATCCCCCTTATCCTCATGAATTACCTCACTAATGGTCCCTTATAGTTATGTATAAAATTAAGAGCTGAGGTGATGAAGTCTTACCTCTTGGGATGAAGATTTAGGTGCCTCACTTGATTATCTTCAATGTTTTAACAAGGATTTGTGGAACAATTTTGATGAAAGGCACTTCCCCTCTCTTACACCATCTTTCTTACTCTAAAATCACCAGGAAATAGGCTCAAAATGAGCTATTGCACAGGATATAATGACAGGGGGTCGAGTTTAAAATTTAGAAATTTGGAGCCCCGACTCAAATCTGCGGTCGTATATGCGATCACAAAGTTGACATGCAACTCGCAGAATGGACCGCAAAAATGCTCCTAAAGACCTGAACAAACTGGCTGGGTATGCGATAAGAATGCGGTCCATATGCCTATTCTGCGGTCGCATCATGCACCGCAGAACTGCCCATTGAAAAATTCCAAGGGGATTATGCGATGACTATGTGGCCCGCATAACGATTATGCGATCGCATAATTGGCTGCATAGTTGACCTCAAAATTAACCATTGCACTGCCTGACTCTGCGGCAATTATGTGGTCCACATAGCTATTTTTATGTGACCGCATAGTTGACAGCAGAATCGCACTAATCAGGAAAACATTATTTCTTAACTTTTTAATGCACATATCAGTCTGAAGAACACATATCCGTAACTTGGCACTACGAGCTTTTGGGTTTTTGAGTAGAAATTTTCATGGGGCCTTACATCCTCCACCACTTAAGATCAGTCGTCCTCAAATGAGGATCAAGGTTAACTCATGAGTAATCTTTATGCAACCTCAGCCTTTCACAACATGAAATATATTAATTGCCCCAAATTTGGTTAACTCCCTAAATTTCCAAAAATTTCGCAAGAGTTTCCTAAGTATCTAGGCATATCCACCTGTTAGAGAGCCCCGGAAACATGTCCTAACAACACATACATATTCCACAGACATAACATAACCTGTACAATACTAACCATGGCCGCATAGGCAATCATATACCCAAAACGAAACAGGACAGTTTTACATAGATCAAATCAAGGGTACAAAGTTCTTAGGAACCTAAACGCATAAAAGCTATTACATGGATATACAAACAAATGTGGGTATTTCCTTCTCATTTCTTCCTCGGCTTCCCAAGTGGCTTCCTCAACCTGCTGGTTCCGTCATAACACTTTTACGGAGGCAATTTCCTTATTTCTCAATTTCCAGACCTGCCTGTCAAGAATGGCAATTGGAACTTCTTCATAGGATAGTTCTTCATTAACCTCAATAGTTTCAACTGACATAATAGAGGACGGATCTCCCAAGACCTTCTTCAATATAGACACATGGAAGACCGGGTGTACCAATGACATCTCGGGTGGCAGCTCGAGCTTGTATGCCACTGACCAACCCTCTAAATGATTTTGTATGGTCTGACATACCTTGAACTCAATTTCCTTTCTTCCCAAACCGCATGATACCCTTCAAGGGGGAAACCTTCAAGAATACCCAATCATCTTCTTTGAACTCCAAATTTCTGGGACGAACGTCCGAATAAGATTTTTGGGGACTCTGAGCAGTTTTCAACCTCTCCTTAATAATTCTGACTTTCTCTATGGCCTGGTGCACAAGGTACGGCCCTATCAATTCAGCTTCTCCAACCTCGAACCACCCAATAGGAGACCTATATCTCCTACCATATAATACCTCAAATGATGCCATCTGGATACTAGCGTGGAAGCTGTTGTTACAAGCAAATTCTATGAGTGGCAAATGGTCATCCCAGCTACTTTTGAAATCAAGAGCAAAAGCACGAAACATGTCCTCAAGCATCTGAATAGTCCGCTCCACTTACCCGTCGATCTGAGGGTGAAAAGTTGTGCTAAAATTTACCTGCGTGCCCAAACCTTGCTAAATTTCTTACAAAAGTTAGCTGTGAACTGGGCCCCTCGATCTGGAATAATTGAGACTAGAGTACAATGCAACCTGACTATCTCCTTGATATACAACTGAGCATATTGTTCCGCTGTGTTGGTAGATTTGACTGGTAAGAAGTGCGCTGATTTCGTGAGCCGATCCACGATCACCCAAATTGAGTCAAACTTGCGCGGAGTGTGCGGTAACCCTACCACAAAATCCATGTTGATCATCTCCCATTTCGACATTAGAATTTCTATGCTTTGAACCAATCCACCGGTCCTTTGATGTTTGACCTTCACTATGAAAATTTCGACATTTTGCCACAAATTCCACCAATCTTTATTCATGTTGTTCCACCAATAAACTTCCTTGAGATCACGATACATTTTTGTAGAACCTGGGTGCATTGAATACCTGGAAGTGTAGGCTTCTGCCATGATCCTTTCCCGAAGACTGTCAATATCCGGAACACATAGGCAGCCTTGGTACCGTAGGGTATCATCATCCACGCCAACAGGAAAAGATGTGATCTTATGTTTATGAATCCCTTCCTTCAGTTGTGCTACTAATGGATCGTTGAATTGCTTCCCTTTCATCTCCGCCACAAGCGATGATTCAGCCCTACTCTGCACAATTATCCCTCCTTCACTAGAGTCCACAAGGCAAACTCCCAAACTAGCCAACTGGTGAAACTCCCAGGCCAACGGCCTCTGATACGCCTTCAAATGAGCCAAACTTCCCATGGATTTTTGACTAAGAGCGTCTGCCACAACATTAGCCTTTCCCGAGTGATTGAGAATATCAATGTCATAGTCCTTGAGTAACTCTAGCCATCTTCTCTATTTCAGATTCAACTCCTTCTACTTGAAAATATATTGAAGGCTCTTGTGGTCCGTGAATACATTCATATGGACCCCATATAGATAATGTCGCCAAATCTTTAGTGCAAACACCACTGCTGCAAGCTCTAAGTCATGGGTTGGATTGTTCTTTTCATGATTCTTGAGTTGCCTAGAAGCATAGGCTATAACCTTGCCATGTTGCATTAATGCACACCCAAGCCCGATCCTTGAAGCATCGCAATATACCACAAACCTCTATGTATCCTCTGGCAGGGTTAATACCAGTGCTCTGGCAGGGTTAATACCAGTGCTGAAGTCAATCTTGATTTCAATTCTTAGAAGCTCCTTTCACAAGCATCAGACCACTAGAACCTAACTACTTTGTGGGTCAATTTAGTCAATAGAGAGGCAAGAGTAGAAAATCCCTCCACAAACCTTTTATAGTACCCAGCCAAACCCATGAAACTGCGAATCTTCGTTGGAGTAGTAGGTCTAGGCCAATTCTTCACTTCTGCAACCTTTTGAGGATCAACCATAATTCTTTCCTTGGAGACGACATGGCCCAAGAACGCGATAGATTCAAGCCAAAATTCATATTTTGAAAATTTTACATACAGTTGATGTTGCTGAAGAGTCTGCAAAACTACCCTGAGATGGGTAGCATGATCCTCTCGACTTCGAGAATACGCAAGAATATCGTCAATGAACACTATCACAAAGGAGTCTAGAAAAGGCATAAAGACTCGATTCATAAGATCCATGAAGGCTGCCGGGGCATTTGTTAGCCCAAAAGACATCACCAGAAATTCAAAGTGCCCATATCGAGTCCTGAAACCTGTTTTTGGAATATCCTGCTCCCTTACCTTCAATTGGTGATACCCGGACCGCAAGTCAATTTTTGAAAAGCACGAGGCGCCTTGCAATTGATCAAACAAGTCATATATCCTTGGTAGAGGGTATTTATTTTTTATAGTGACTTTGTTAAGTCGCTGGTAGTCAATACACATCCACAGCAACCCATCTTTCTTCCTTACAAACAAAACTGGTGCTCCCCATGGTGACACACTTCACCGGATGAAACCCTTTTCTAGCAAATCCTTCAGTTGTTCCTTTAGCTCTTTCAATTCTGTCGGTGCCATTCTGTAAGGTGGAATTGATATAGGCTGCATTCCTGGCATCACATCGATCCTAAAATCAATCTCCCTGTCTGGTGGGACCCCAGGGAGCTCATCCGAAAAGGCATCCAGAAATTCATTCACAACTGGCACAGACTAAGGCTAAGTGCCTCAACATAGGTGTCTGTAAACCAACTAAATGGTAGATACACCCCTTCTTGATCATCTTCCCGGCCTTAAGGTAAGAAATAAACTGACCTTTAGGCACTACATTATCCCTCTTCCACTCAACAACGGGCTCATTAGGAAACTTGAGCCTCATAGTTCTAGTCGTACAATTCAGCTTGGCAAAATATGAATAGAGCCAATCCATTCCCATTATTACATCAAAATCGACCATCCCCAATTCAATAAGATCGGCCATGGTATCCCTACCACGTACCGTGACAACACATCCTCTATAAACTCGAGCAACCATAATTGACTCACCAATCGGAGAGACACCGAGAATGGCTCTTGAAGTTGATCCGATTCTATCCCAAATTCCATAGCATACGAGTAACTCCAAATAACAAATCCCTGAGTGCATCCTCCTGCACTTGGGGCACGGGGACCTCTACTACTGTTGGGACCTCTCTCCTGACTGACCTCGCTGGTGGGATCCCTTATCGCCTTGATTGGGCCTGAAATGACTCAATTGTTGCAGCTGGCTGGTCCTTGATGGGGTGTACTGGCTGAAGACTGTGCAACAGACTGGGACGGTCCTGATGATCCTCCCCGAAAAGCTGATCTTCCCCCACCTAGTGACTCACCCATGTTGCCCGTAGACCGGGTCTTTCTTCTACCCTCTCTCTCCATTCTCTTCTTCAGTTTGTGGTTCTCTATGGCCTGAGCAAATTCCACCATCTTCCCATAATTCATGTTAGAATTCAAGGCATCTGTAGATGCCTCATTAATAGTTAAAGGATTAAGGCCCTGAACAAATCACCGCACCCTAGCCTCCATTGCGGGCAACATGTGAATAGAATATTTGGACATGCAGGCAAACTCCATATGATACTCCCACACACTTCTACTACCTTGCTTCAGATTCTCAAACTCTGCTGCACGGGCCGCCCTTGTCTCAGCAGGCAGGAAATGATATATAAAGGCATCGGCAAACTCGCTCCACCTCACCAGAGAGCTCCCCTCCTTACGAGAGTCTTCCCACAACTCAAACCACGAATAGGCCACCCCTTTCAAACGGTAGGCAGTTAACTCTACTCCTTCTGTCTCGATTGCATGCATAACTCTGAGGGTCTTGTGCATCTCATCAATCAAATCTTGAGGTTCTTCTTCCGGATTGGCATGCGTAAACACTGGAGGGTCTAACTGAAGAAATCTGTTCACCCTGGAACTGATGGAATCCCCTTGCTAGCTAGATGAATTGGGTGCAACACCTGACCTCTGGGCTTGAGAGGCCACTACCTGAGTTAGCATCTGAATAGCTCCCCTAAGATCCCCATCAGAAATACCAGAATCGGAAGCCGGGGCTGGAGGTGGGATAGGAGTATCAATGGGAGGGATGGTGGTACCCCCTGTAGATATAGGAACTAAGGTAGTCTGCTTCAGAATAGAAGGATCAGGCAAGGTGATAGAAGGGCGATTATCCTCACCCACAATATCAAGCAGTGAATCATCGGCCACTCCTAGGGTGGCACTGGCTCCTTGGCCAATTCTGGCTTTCTTCTTTGGTGCCATGTACTAAAAATTGAAGGAATGCACTGGTTAGAGGAGGAATAGTTTCACAAATGCCGCACGAACCAGAATATCAAAGAAGAGTGTTATTCCTAATGCCCGAGTAGCCTCTAACTTATATATGTGATCGACTTCACACCGATAAGAAGGACTCTACTAGACATGTCTCCGAGACGTCCTAGGACACTTTATAACTTTATGCTCTAATACTAAGTTTATCGCGCCCTAACCTTGGGAGGCACGACTGGTGCTCAATAGAGCGAACCCAACTGAGCAAGCCATATCGACACATCCTACTCAACTCAATACGATTAAGAAAATCATGCTTTCATTTCTTTAGACAATAGCAAAATCGAACATTCAACATTATTTGTTCACCTTTACATCACAAACCTTAGATCACAACTAAGTTTCCAAGATTTCATGCAGTTATAGTTTAGAAGAAATAGAGTATAGAGTTACAACACAGTTCATTAACCCCTCCAACACCAATACATAACCCACACAAACGTCTATGGAGCCTCTAAGTATACAAAAGAAATTATGACAACGCCGACAACAAGGCCCCAGCTATACCTCAAAAGTGGAAGTCCACAACAAAGATGTACAACATAACCTCTTGAAGAAGAAAGGGGCTCACCAAGACTTTGAGAGGAGGATACTTCGCTACACGTGATCGGCACTATCCGCTATGGAGCCACCTACATTCATTTAAAAATGTAGCGCACCCGACAAAAAGGATGTTAGTACTATAGAATAGTACCAGTATGTATAACTAAACACCATCTAGTTAGAAATAACTTTCATACAAGAATAAGGAAATCACAAGTATAACTCAAAAACCTTAAATGATCACAACATTATCTAAATAAAAGAATCATACAATTTTCACATCGTGTTTCCATAACTTTAAGTTTTGGGGCATTTCATACTGTTCATCATTGTTCATAATACCACTACTATCTTAAGCGGAGTCCGATCTCGAACCGATCGGCTAGGTTGCTTCATTTGAGACATGCACTTCAATCACAATCTCATTTTCAATATCAGCACAATACTACCATGTGTGCGGCATGGCGTCCGATCTCGGCCCGATCGGCTAGGCCACCTTACCAAGGCATTTCCCTTTTCCATCAATCACCTCATTTTAATTTTGGTTTCACATATGTCATTTCATAGGCACTTGGGGCCACGACTATCACGTCATATTTTTGGCACTAGGCCACATTTCCCATCATTCCCAATTTCAATGTTAGCTTTGTAATTTAGGATAATAGGTGCACACACGAGCAATTTGAATTGTAAGCATAGATGAGACTTCACATAGATGGCACAACATATGCACCTTTAATCTTTATTTAAGGTCTAAGAATTCCAATACATGATTCATATTCGTTGCACCTTTTCAAGTTATCAAGGATAGCACATTGATCATATTGAGACACATCTTTCACGCATATAAGGTTGCAACTCCAATTCATGTGAAACAACAATCAATATAACAATCCAACTCTAATCTTACCGCACTTACACAAACACCAATGGAGCTCAATTTCTAAAAGACGGGGTTTTAGCCATACATACCTAAACTGAGCTTTCCTTAATCCTATAATGTTCCGGAATGTTCGCACTTCAATCTATTTGAGAAATGTAGCACAATTAAACCTGTGAGCACGTGATTTTTACCCTATATGAATTACTCCCATAATTTCAAAACAAAATAATTTTCTTTCTTTCATTATTTGCAATTTCGTGGATTTTTATGGCATTTTATGATAATTGTTTGCACTTTATTCGTGCATTTTAATTCATATAAAATACAAAAATATGCATTACAATTAGGGTTTAATTTTACATATTTTGGAATTAATTAAGAATTAGGAATCTTACAAAATACAAAAGAAAATTAAAAAAAATAGTAGTTTGTCTTGGCATTGTTTAATTTGTAGTTTTGAATTTCATTGGTTTTCATTTAGTTTGATATTGGATTAGTTTGGGATAATTGTTAGGGACAATTAATTTGATTTGGTAGATTAAGTTGATTTTTGAAATTAATTTAAGGTTTTTAGTTTAATTTGGAAAAGAAAAAGGAAAAAAATTAAAGGAAAACGCTTTCTTAAATAAAAGACTCAACATTGGGCCTCTCTAATCAGCACTCACAGCCCAAGCCGGTCGCTCCAAGCCCAAATCACATCCCTTACCCGGCCTTCCCCTGGTTAAATGAAACGACGTCATTTCCCTGGGTTTGATCACAGCCATTGAGTCTTTTTTATCCAACGGGTGGTAACTGCCTAGGTTTGGAGTATATAAATGTCGAATCACCTACCCCCTAGTCCGTCTCTCTCACCTCACTCACTCAGAGACTCACCTTATCATCCTCCGCCGTGAACCGCCGCCGAAAATCGCCTCACGATGGCGGCTGCTCTCCATATCCACCCAAAAATACACCCTAGAATCGACTTCTTCTCCCCATTTCAACTTCACAACTCCCTTCTCTCAAAACTTGGCCCATCGTCTCGAATTTCAAATCGAAAATTTCGGCCAAAATACAAAGTCGTCCAAACTTCACCAAATTTATACCATATGTTCTCCCCAAGACCCTCTTTCCAAACCCCAAACTCCATCCCTCGAATCCCCTCCGAACTTCTCGAATCTCCGGTCAAAGTTCCATCCAAAACCCTAAACTCCCCAAATTTTACCAAATTCACACCATGGGACCTCCTCACTTCCCTCATGATAAATCCGTCACCAGAAGCACTCGAATCTCACCGGAGTTGGTTGAATTTTGAATCGATGAGATGGCAGAACCCTAGAGTCATATCAGTAAGTTTATTCCAATTTTGTTTCTGTTTTTCTTCTTTTCTCGTGTTGTTTTGAAGTAATTCTATAATTGTTCTTGCTCCATGATTAGTTGATAACATGAAACTGTTTTTCAATTTTGTCATTAGTTTAGGTATAGTTTTTATTCAAATGCCCTAAGTTAATTTTAAGTTCTTTCTTGATTGTTCGTCAGTAGGGTTTCATTTTATTCATGTTAATTGATGCAGTGTTGATTTATTTTGTTATCTTTGTTCTGTGGATTTGATTGGGTAATTCATAATGACTCTAGGATTTCAATTTGATTTCTGTTCTGATTATTGAATTTGTTTCGATTCTTTTGATCTGATTTGGTTTGAGTTTGAACGTTTATTGAGTTTGACGATTGGAAGCAATATTGTTCTTTTAAGTTTTGTGTTTGGTATTAATCTGACTCTGGCTTAAATATAGTTTAGTGTTTAGTGTTAATTAGAAGCTATTCTCAGTTTGATTAATTAGTTCAATTATTTTCTTAATTAGTAATGTTTGGTTATAGCTGAATAGCCTAGACTATTATTTAGTCAATTGGTTAGTAAAAGGAGCTGGGGTTTGTTTAGGCTAGTCTAGTAAATTTCAGAATAATTGAAGGGTAGGACAAGTATTCCTAGATAAAAACTGATGTTGTAGGTGAATCTAGAATCTTCTAAGGTCTTCTAAATAGGACTTAAGTTAAAATATCAATAACTTTGGTGCAGTAACTTGAATAACAAGTCAATAAATAAGGGACTAAATAATTAAAGTCTGAAAATAAAAAGGGACTAAAGGGTAAAACTGAAAATCTGAGGGCTGCCCTCACTTTTGCCTGTAAAAAGCCATGCCATTGCCTTGTTTATTAAGTTTGAATCTCTGAAAATTCCCCCCAATTTTCCACAAGTCTTCACAAACTGAAGATTTGAATTTCAAATCAAAAACTCTAGATCTAGTTCTTAAAAAAACAAAAATAACAGAAAACCTTCAAAAAATTCCAAAAAATATTGTTCCATTGAAAACCTTAGGTTAATTTCTATTTTTAGTTGTTGATTTACATCTTCTAGCTCAATAGTTGGTTGCTGAAGTTTCAGAGATTTACTGGGTTTGATTTCAAGTGGTTTGGGTTCAATTAAGCTATTTTGGTCGACTATTGGGTGATGTACTGCTGTAGTGCATTCCTGGGTTTTTGAGTAGCTGGTTTAGTTCAAAATTACTCCTGTTATTGCTGGTTGGGATCTCTGTTGGTCATCTGCTGTTGTTTGTTCTCTACTGCTATACTTGCTGTCAGCTGCCTCTCCATTTTCTGATTTTTGTTCAATTTCCAGGTACACAGTTGTAACTCTGATAATTGTGAGCTGAAAACGTGAAGAATGAAACTATGTGAAGAATTGAAGCATGAATTTTGACTTAGTTTAATTCCTGATTTGTGTATTCAGACATTCAGTTCATTGATGCTATTTAGATCATTGCTTATTTTTGTAATAACTGGATTGTTTAAACTGCTACTTTTCAGATTCGTGTGAGCATCATGAGTTAAACATTAGTTGTGGTTAGTTTCATGGTAGAATGATAGAATAATTTCATGACTAGTCATAGTTAATTTCCTAACCGTTATTTCATGCATCTGTTTAAAAGTGATTCAGTAACGAGATGAGACCTCTAGTAATTATGTTCGTTTTCAATCTATATGGAACCATTTAGAACGTATGAACTAAGGCTAAAAGGTTGCTTAAAATGTTAAATTAGGTGTTAGGCTGTAAATTGTGCATCGTCGTGTCCGTTGTTATTCCGATAAACATGATAATCCCTGTTTAATTGTTAACAATTGTGATCAAGTTTGTAGGTAGACCACCATTAGTTGATATCACGTTTTGCTTGAAATAGATCATCAAATTCACTATTTTCGTTTCATTGTTAGTATTGATTGAGCTTTGGCTCAAGTTAGTTGGGACAGAAAAGATTGGGCTCAACGCCGGCCAACTGAAAATAGCCAGGCCCATTTCCATTTTAATTTAGTTAGTTTGAGGCCTATGCAGTATAATTTAAGGCATGGTCCCAATGGCAATATCGGAAGCCCAAAGCTGGGCAAGTTCAAAATCAAGACAACAATATTTACTTGTTGCCTGGGCCAATTTCAAAGCCCAAAATTGCTGAGGGTCTGAATTTACATGAGTTCGTATACCCAGATATTAGTAGTTCTTAAACAATACTAATTAATTAGGCCCTTTTAAAGACAAAATCCAATAGAAAATAATAGTTTGCTTTAGGATATCCTTAAAATAAACGAGGCGCGCCGCGCCAAAAAAATCACAAATTATGTAGCCCTCTTTAATTACTTCTTTAAAAAATATTTTAGACATCGGGATGGGCTATTTAGCGAATTTCGTGGCCTCACGCAAAGTTAATAATACGCTAGTTGCTTTAGGCCCGATATTTAATAATATTACCTTCCTAAATTCGGGTGCATATTTATGTGACCCAAATTCAAATCCCAACGAAGTTGAAATGTGTCAAAAACTACGGGTGCATTTATGTGATGTGGTTCGAGATGTATTTTCACGACGTTGCAAGTCTTTTTAAAAAATAATAATAAAAGTGGTTCAAAGTTAAAAAGTACATAGATTAAGACATGTATTAAAATTAGATAATTAGCCAAATATGACAGTTGAGCGACCGTACTAGAATCACGGAACCCGGGAATGCCTAACACCTTCTCCCAGGTTAACAAAATTTCTTACTCAGATTTCTGGTTCGTGGACTGTCAAACAGAGTCAATAATTTCCTCGATTCGGGATTCAATCGGTGACTTGGGACACCACTAATCTCCCAAGTGGCGACTCTGAATCTTAATAAACAAATCCCGTTTTGATTGTCCTTTAATTGAAAAAACTTCTTTACGCTCTTTTGCGGGGTGTAGGTAAAAAGGAGGTGTGACAGAACCCATAATCAGGAAAAGATCATAATCTAAGCTCATTTGAGCATTTTATCAGATATTGAGTGTTCATTAGGGACTTATGGTCCTTTTATGCAAGATTACACTAGCCCATTCCCCATGCCCCTCTATTTATAATTTTCCCATATCCTCTAAGAACACATGCATATAATGCAATCCCACTTATCCCCATGAATAACCTTACTAATGACCTCTTATAGTTATGTATAAAATTAAGAGCTGAGGTGATTAAATCTTACCTCCTAGGATGAAGATTTAGGTGCCTCACTTGATTATCTTCAATGTTTTAACAAGGATTTGTGGAGCAATTTTGATGAAGGCATTTTCCCTCTCTTACACCCTCTTTTTTTTTACTCTAAAAGCACCATATAATAGGATCAAAATGAGCTATTTCACAGGATATAATGACAGGGGGTCGGGTTTAAAATTTAGAAATCTGGAGCCCCAGAATGGACTGCAGAAATATTCCCAAAAACCTGAACAAACTGATTGGGTATGCGACAAGAATGCGGTCCGCACATCTATTCTGCGGTCTCATAATGCACCACAGAACTGCCCCTTGAAAAATTTCAAGGTGATTATGCGATGACTATGCGGCCCGCATAACGCGTATGCAATTGCATAATTGGCCGCATAGTTGATCTCAAAATTAACCATCAAACTGCCTGACTCTGCGGCGACTATGCGGTAATAGCTATTATGCGATCGCATAGTTGACCGCAGAATCGCACTAATCTGGAAAATATTATTCCTTAACTTTTTAATGCACAATCAGTCCGAAGAACACATATCCCTAACTTGGCACTACGAGCTTTTGGGTTTTTGAGTAGAAATTTTCACGGGGCCTTACAAAAACAATTCCTAAACCAGCTCTTTTAACATTTGACAACCGTTGGTAAACAATGTCAAAATCCCCAGATTAGCTCTGCTGAATACTCGTAGCTATTTTTCTGCTTGAGGAATAAGGTTCGAGTTGAAATCTTCTAGTACCTATGACTTTATGGCAGTTCTAGGCTGATATATAATATCATATTCACTTAGTTCTATAACCCATTTAGCTAATCTTCCTGACAACTCTTGCTTGTGTAATATATTCATTAGTGGAAAGGCAGTTGTAACAGAAATGTGAGGACACTGAAAATAAAGTCGTAACTTCCTTGATGCCATAATTAATGCTAATGCAAGTTTCTCTAAATACGGGTACCGTGTCTTGGCATCTAATAAGGATTTACTAATATAATGGATTGGAAACTGCTTACCTTTGTCTTCACATACTAGTACCGCACTTACAACCATTTCTGACACAATAAGGTAAATGAGCAATCTTTCTCTGTCTCTTGGCTTTGCTAACAGGGGCAATTTTGATAAGTATGACTTTAAATCCTTCAGAGCTTGTTTACATTCATCATTTCATTCAAATTAATTTTGCTTTTTCAATATTGAAAAGAATTTAAAATATTTTTCTAAAGATTGGGATATAAACCTTCTCAGAACTGCTACTCTACCTATTAATCTCTGTACCTCTTTCTTGCTCGTGAGTACATCAGGTATTTTTTCAATTTCTTTGATCTATGCGAGTTTTACTTCAATAGCCCTATTTGAAATAAGAAAACCCAAGAATTTACTTGGAGCAATACCAAAGGTACATTTTTCCATGTTTAACGTCATATTATACTTGTGGAGAATGTCGAAGGTATTAGTCAAGTGTTGGAAATGGTCCCCTGCTTGCACTGAATTGACCAATATATCGTTTAAGTAAACCTCCATGGTTTTTCCAAGTGTTCTTGAAACAATTTGGTTACCAACCTCTAGTATGTTTCTCCAACATTTTTCAAGCCAAATGTCATGACTTTGTGGTAACAAATCCCCTTGTCCGTAATAAATGTGATTTTTTCCTCATTTCTCGAGGATCCATATTTATTTGATTATAATCAGAATAGGTATCTAAAAAACTAAGAGTTCATGACTTGCGGTAGAATTAATTAATTGATCTGTATGCGGTAAATGAAAGAAATCTTTAAGGAAGGCTTTATTTAAGTCAGTATAATCCATACAAACTCGCCATTTTCTATTTTTCTTTGGAACTATGACAATATTAGCTAACTAGTAAGGGTATTTTACCTCTTGTATTGAATCAATTTTTAGAAGTTTTTATACCTCATGCTGGATTACTTGATTTTTGAATGCCCTTTGCTTCCTTTTCTTCTGTTTGATAGGTGGGTGCAACAGGTTCTCATTCAGCTTATGAGTCATTACCTACGATGGTTTACCTATCATGTCTGAATGCAACCAAGCAAAGCAATATGCATTACCACGTAAAAATTCAATTAACTTACCTTTCATTTTCAAGCTCAATTTTGCTCTGATGTAAACTTTTTTGTCAGGCCAGTGAATGAATAATATAACAGCTTCGAGCTCCTCTATGGTTGTTTTAATATTTTTATTTTTCTCTAGTTCTTGAATCGTATCAAGTCTTAAATCTATATTAGCTTGAACTCTCGGGCTTTTAGTTGAGGTATGCATTAAATTATCCTCAACTAAGATCTTCAATTTCTATTTTGCACCTCCATCCTCTTTTGCTGCATTTGCAATCACCATTGAATTGATATCTCATGATTCTTGTTGATCTCCCCATATTTGTCGGATTCCCTATTGTGATGGGAACTCAATGACTTGATACAATGTTGATAAGACCGCGTCCATATCATGAATCCACGGTCTTTTCAAAACTATGTTATAGGTAATGCCCGCATCTACTGCCTGAAAATTAGTGTCTTTGATGACACGCTCTGCAAATGTAAACAATACGACTTATCCTTTCGTAACGACAGTTGAATTATTGAACCCAGATAATGACCGACCTTTAGGTGTGATTTGATCACTTGCTTTTATCTTATTTACCACTCTCAGTAGAATGATATTCACTGAGCTGCCTGGGTCATTTTAATGTTAGTATTATGTACAAGTAAAGACATTACCAGCAAACCGTTATGAGAAATTATTCATGTAAGATTGTTTTTCTTTCTCACTAAACAGATTAGTGAGATAGCCTAGCTTCAGTAGATATTCAGCACCCCCTGCAAGATCCTGCAATTTGTTGTTCTATGTCCATGATCGTAGTGAAAATCGCACCAAAATTCTTGATTCCTTTTGCTAGAATCTAGCCTCATTTCTTTTGGCCATCATACCCTGTCGCCCATTCCTCTCAGAACAACCACCAATTTGGATGTACTGATGTTGAAACTATAATCTCCTATCTTCGATTGAGATTTTGAATCATTGCCTCATGTGTCCCATTTCCTCTTGACTCGAGAAGAGAAACTCATTTTCTTTTTATCTCAATCTTGAATCAAAACGTGTATGTTCTTGTTTAAATAGGGTCTCTCCCTGCATGTCCCATGTAGGGCTCGTACCGGTTCTTACTAGATCTTTTTTCCATTTTCGAACACCTAGACCCTAGCCTTTTTTCTACCTTTTGTTAAGTAACCGTATCTTCTTCTATTCGCAGCTTCGTACTATATTGATTGTATACATCGTTCCAAGTAGTTGCACGAAACTCCCGCAGACTCTCTTTCAACCTTCTCATGGCTTTTGAACTTTTCTCATTCAAATTACTTGCGAACTCCATAGCCGCCCAGTTATCAGGTACTCGTGGCACCAACATCCTCTTGCGAGCATCTCCGTTCTTTCCTGTTTAACTTTGAAGATATCTTCCATCCTTTTTTCTAATTTTGGAGCCCCCGAGTGTGCTTTCATAAATAAATCTGCAAGTTCAGCAAAAGAGTTAATAAAATTTTCAAGTAAGAGTGAGTACCATGTTAAGGCCCCTTTTGTGAGCGTTTTGCCAAACTTTTTAACGAAGAGTGATTCAATTTCCTTCTTGGTTAAATCATTGCCTTTGACCCATGTGGTGAATGCAATAATGTGATCTCGTGGGTCAGATGTCCCATCATATTTAGGGATTTCAGGCATTTTAAACTTTTTAGGAATTGATAGAGGTATTGCACTTGGCTTCCAAGGTTGTTGGGAATATTTATCAATATCCACACCTTGATTATTGAAGGCATGCCAGCTATTTTCTCTATACACTCATTTTTCTCCTTCACTTGTTTCTGCAAAGTTAGTACTAAAAAATTTGCAAATTGGAATTATTCAGTGTACCTAATCCTCCATTTCTAGATTTGTCATGACCCAACATTCCCTTCGTTTGGGTATCGTGATGGCACCTAGTCTTAAGGACTAGGTAAGCGTAACTCATATTGTAATACCACAATAACAAATAAAATTTAACTGTCTTGAAGCAAATATCTCTACAAAATCTATAATTTCCGAAAACCCGATAGTACAAGTCATAAGCTCTATAGAGTTTTGCTACAACTTCTAAACATGACCGTATGGAAATAAGTACAACAGTGTTAATATAAAATAGGAATGTGACTTTGAAGCCTGCGAAGGCAGCAGCAGGGCTACCTTGAGTCTCCTCGGCAAGAATTTGCAAAGCTACAATCGAACAATACCTGGATCTGCACACAAAAAAGTATACAGAAGTGTAGTATGAGCACACCACAACGCTGCCCAGTAAGTACTAAGACTAACCTTGGTGGAGATGTGACGAGGAACACTCAAGACACCTACTGGTCTAATAAACTGAACAAGTATAAGTATAAAAAAAATCAAAACATGATATCTATATAAAGACTACACGATATGGCTAGAAATACAATAATTGCAATAAGGAAGGAAACATCAGGTAACAACTCAAATAATAAGGACAAGTCATAATAAGAACAAGTCATAATAGGAACACCATAATAAGAACACAGAAATGTTAACGGAAACTACAACCCAAATCCGAAATCACAAATACAGTAAGGATAAGTCATAACTCAGCAACCACGGCAGTTTCACATTAGGTCTTAGCCAACAACTTCAATTAATTAGTCAAATCCTTCAATTGATAAAACATTTTGAAATATACTTCCTTCAAGTAAATGTTTTTCAAAAATAGTTCTCTAAAAATGAATACCTTTCGAATCTAATCTTTTCAAATAAATATCCTTTAAATATAAGTCACCCTAAGACACCTCATCTTATAATCATACAATACGGTTCTCAATACCTGAACCCTAACACTTGGCATCCTGTGCCCTCATCACACCTCATAATTATATTGACAACTCACGTGCCCAAAAGAGTCATTCTCACATGGAAGGCAAATAAACAAGGATGTCCGATAAGGGTATTTAGCCACGTGTATGCTTGTGCAAGAATCCTAACGTAGTTCATACCAGCTAGTAAGTATAAGAAACAGAATAGACAGCACATATAATGTATACACAGGGATATGATTAATGAAAACAACAGCTCAAAACACAGTGATATTAACAGGGGATCTCCCAGGATACCATCCCGTAGTCTAAAACGTAAATGCACACAAGGTCTACCGGGATCCCGTCCCGGGAGTCCAAATAATAAATGTGCAGGGGGATTTATCGGAATACCATTCCGTAGTCCTAAAGTAAATATCCAGTATAGGTGGATCTTCCGGGATACCGTCCCGTAGTGACAAATATAAATGTGCAGGGGCGTCTCTCGTAATACCGTTCTGTAGTCCCAAAGTAAACATGCATGGGGATATCCTGAAATACCGTTATGTAGTCCCAAAGTGAACATACAACACAACCAACAGAGATAACAATTATAACATGGCAGAAAACTCGTACATCACCACAACACGTACAATAGTAACAATGACAACAATACAAGGTACAAAAAGTAATTCAACTCAAGAACTGTAAATCACAAAGAAATGGTAGAACCAGTTCATAAGGAATAATCACAGAACAGAATATTAGGAATGAAGGGACCAGTCTAACAAAGGGAAATTTAACATGTAGCAACGATCCCACAATATACAAGTCAATAACAAGGAAGTCAACACGAGTCAAGTAGTCCTAAATAAGGGCAAGTCAACTAAGATATAGGTTATCCAAAATCCTTTTTAAGGTTGGACAATTATGAGGATATCCAACAATTCAATTAAGGAAGGATGATCTTAGCTTCACTTAAGACTAAACAATTTCAAGAAAGATAATAATAAATCTCAATAACACAGGCAGTTATGAAAAGATAGTATGGCGATAGGAGATGCAGAATTCTTCAGTTTAATCAAATAGGATTTCAATTGGGCAATAAGTGTGACCCATGAAGCAAATAATTCCAATTAAGCATGTAGAGGGGAGACTAGTAAATAGGAAACTCAGTCATGTCAAGAACACATTCATACACAGTGAATATAAAGACCTAAGAACCCTAAAAGGCCAATTTTCCACAAATAAGTCCGAGCACGCACTCATCACCTCGCGTTCACAAATTACAATCAACATAGAAGACACAAATTCTAAGGGAAAGCCCCCCCACACAAGGTTAGGTAAGATACTTGCCTCAAGGATGACGTACTGATACTCAAAAATGCATTTCTCGGGTGAAAAGACCTCCGGACAGCTCAAATCCAACCAAATTAACTTCATAGCAGAAATAAAAAATATAAAAAACTATTTCGGATCATAAAGTCTCAATCTTTAACAAAATCCAAAAATTAGTCCAAAAGTCGACCCACGGGCCTGCACCTCGGAACCCGACAAACTTTACAAAAATCCAAATACCCATTCAAATATGAGTTCAACCATACAAAATTATCAAATTCCGATACCATTTGGTCCCTCAAATCATGATTTATGATTTTAGAAATTTTTCTTCAAAAACCATTTCCCCCAACCCAAAACATAATTTAAATGATAAAAACAAGGATAAAATCATGGAATACATTAGATACTAGGTGAAGAACTCTTACCCAATCAATTTATTTGAATAACCCCGACAGAAGCTCCCAAAATCGAACTCCAAAGCTCAAAATATGAAGAAAATGGCCAAACCCTCGATATAAAGGATTCTGATGGGAAGTCATTCGCATTTGCGAACTTCACTTACAGGCCTAGGTCCGCATCCGCAGACAATTAGCTGCATCAGCAGTGCCACAGAAGCGATAATAGGAACGCAGAAGCAGGGGCTCCTTCGTAGATGCGTTGCATCAACCGCAAAAGCGGTGCGCACCTGCGTTCCGACTCTTGAAGAAGTGAGCTAGCTTCTAGGCCTCAAAGATAGCAGATGCGATCAGGCTCATGCAGAAGAGGAGCCGCACCTGTGCTTCAAGGTCGAAGGTGCAAAAATACCAGAAATCATACATGCTCAAAACCATGCAAAACATTTGAACCTTGTTCGAAATACCCTCGAGGCCCTCGGGACCCTGTCTTAACACACAAACAAGTTCTACAAGCTAAAACGAACTCGTTAAAGGTCTCAAATCACATCAAACAATGCCAGAAATACAAATCGCGCCATGAATCAAACTATGAACTTCCAAAATCTTCCAACGTTTAAAACTCGTGCCGAAACCAATCAAATCAACCCGGAATGACACCAAATTTTGCAAACAAGTCCCAAATAACAAGACGGAACTGTTCCAACTCTCGAAATCGCATTCCGACCTCGATAGCACAAAAGTCAACTATAGGTCAAACTTCTCCATTTTCCAAACTTTAACTTTTCCAACTTTTGCCGAATTGCCTTAATTTACTCTACGGACTTTCAAATCCAAATCCAGACTCATGCCTAAGTCCAAAATCACCATACGAAGCTACTGACATCATCTAAAACTCATTCTATAGTCGTTTACTCAAAAGTCAAATTTCGTTCAAATTCTTGTCGCTTAAACTTCCAAAAACTAGGTTCCTTCTTCCAATTCAACTCCGAGTCATCCGATAACTGAATTCAACGATGCACGCAAGTTGATACACATATTATGAAGATGTTGAAGACCTTATGCTGCCAAACAAAGCTTTATTTCTCAAAATGACCTATCCGGGTCATTACATCCTCCCTCCTTAAAATAAACGTTCGTCCTCGAACGTGCCAAGATTCACCTCGAAGCCCTTAAATAGTTGAATGCACAATTCCAACACATACCCACAGGTGATCCCACGTCACCCCAATCTGCATAATACTAAAGACACCATCTCGACTAAGATTTAGCCCTTCTAGCAATACCAATAAGCCTTAGAGCCAGAATTCTCACCTTCCATTCATTTCCCAAAAGACCCGATTCTAAATCCATATCAGGTATCAGTCTCAACCAGTTGCATCAACTCATGCCAACACCCATAGAGTACAACCACACAACATGACACATCACACATAGGCCCACAGTAACATTTGTGATCACAATTTCAGCCTGAAATCAAATCCAGCACCGTCCATAAGCCTCAAATTCAATAGGATCCCATTTTAAACCTCCACAACACTGACGATGATAGAAGAACCATGAAAACATCATGACTAACACCAGAATCAACAAGTCACAACTAATACCACCGGGCACACATGCCACAAGCTAAAACTCAAGAAGCACAGAATGATAATGACTGAATATTGAAAGACAAGCACATAAGGGGACTATCAAACAAGCCCAACAAGCATAATTTTATATCAATACTAACCTATAAAACAATATAACAAGAAAGAATTAGAGCATGTAAGCACATCAAAAGGATCTCATACTGATATAACTTCTATCGCGGTGCACAACCCGGTTCAAACACATCAAATCATATGAAATCGCGAGGGTCCCACCCTCCACTCTGATTCACAAGTAGGGTATACATTAAACCAGCTGGAAGCTTTCACATGATCAATTTACGTTATAAATCACAATAATTACTGGCTCCCACACCGGTGGAGCATAAAGATCACATCTCGTAGCCAAAAATACTTAGAAATCACATCAAACCTACCGTAATAGACAAGGAATTTACTACTAGTATCATAACTCTCAATAATTAATAAAAATAGATGATAGACACGACTATCACTCATAGAACCTCCCAACAAGGTAACACATAAATAAAGTGCAAATCATAAATGCACCCATAAGTGGAGCAAGAAATAGGGGAACTCACACCGATAAGCAGAACTGTAATGAACTGCGGATGGTACTCCTTTATAATAAATCAAAATCATACCTGAATGACATCATCCGGCACAACAGCCTTAAGCATACTATATGAAACACATCAACGGGTCGGGCCTCCTCTCTTAGGCACCCTCTACTCGCCTGAATATCTCGCTGTGATGCATCTGTCCGAAGTCTGGGACAATATCTCACCATGTGGCTAGTATCTCCACACTCAAAGCAACCTTGCTGCTGATATGGCCATAAGAACTGTGCGATATGGGTATTTTGAGACCCATGAACACCTGAATCACGACGCAAAGACTGAAGCGCAAACTAAACCGTTTGACCCATAAAACCTCTACCATGTCTCACCCTGCCTCCAAAATAAGGGCCAGTAGACCTCTCCGGTCTATAAGGCCTCCTCGCCTCCTTGTACTCTCTCTCTCTCTCTCTCCTGCTCGTCTATTCTCGCTCCCGGTCCTACATACCCTTTAATCGACGAGCGATCTCTACCACCTGCTGAAACGAAATATCTGACTCCAACTCCCGAACCATGTTGAACCGAATATCATGCCTGAGACCATCAATGAATCTATAGACTTACTCTCTAACTGTAGCGACCGAGGCTGGTGCACGGCATAATCTAATACTAATACGGTGCCCTGACGCGGCTGCTCCAATTCCGTGCGCCATACATCTTGAAGTGACTAAGGTACAAACTCTCTCAAAATATCTCTGAAAATTGAACCCATGTAAGTGAAACTACATCGGCAGGGCTACCCAACTCATATGCTCGCCACCACTAATAAGCCACTCCCTTAAGCTAGAATGTAGTAAAAGCAACCCCACTCGTCTCAACAATACCCATAGTACGGAGAATGTGATGGCATTCCTCAATAAACCCCGTGCGCTTTCTAAAGCCCAACCACTGAATGTAGGAGGGTCATAGTCCTTGAACCTTGCAAATCTAAATTGCCCTTCCCCAAATGTTGTTGTCCTAACCAAGGGCTAAACTATAGCCACAGGCTGTGTCGTCATGACACTTGGAACCTGATGACCGTGAACTCGCTATTTGGGAGTATGGTCTAGATGTAGCATGTACTCCTCATCGACCTCTGCCTCTGCCTTTACCTTTAGCGACACCTGGTCCGGGAGAGCGTCATCAATAATCACAGCTCGTGTCCTCACCATCAGTGAGAGAATGGAAGGATAAAAGTTCAAACTCCGAGATCAATAAGCTCGCACGATAGGAATGAAGGAAGTGATATTGTCTTAATAGTTCCGTAGCATCTTGAAGATAAGTACAAACGTCTTTGTACCGATCCGCAAGGCTCTACTAAACTCGCTTATGACTCGTAGCACCTATGACCCTAGAGGTATGATACCAACTTGTCACGACCTGACTTTCCCTCCGTTCGGGTATCGTGATGGAACCTAGTCTCAAGGACTAGGTAAGCCTAACTCACACTGTAATACCACAATAATAAATGAAATTTAATAGTCTTGAAGATAAATCTCTACAAAATTTATAATTTCCCAAAACCCGGTAGTACAAGTCAAAAGATCTATAAAGTTTTGCCATAACTTCTAAACACGACCGTATGGAAATAAGTACAACAGTTTGAATATAAAATAAGAATGTGACTCCGAAGCCTGCGAAGGCAGCAACAAGGCTACCTTGAGTCTTCTCAACAAGAATCTGCACAGCTACTATCGAACAATACCTGGATCTGCACAACAAAATGTACAGAAGTGTAGTATGAGCACACCACAGTGCTGCCTAGTAAGTATCAAGGCTAACCTTGGTAAAGTAGTGACGAGGAACACTCAAGACACCTACTGGTCTAATAAACTAAACAAGTATAAGTATAGAAATAATCTAAACATGATATATATATAAAGACTACACGATATGACTAGAAATACAGTAATTGCAATAAGGTAGGAAACATCATGTAACAACGGAACACCATACTAAGAACACAGAAAAGTGAACGAAAATTACAACCCAAATCTGAAATCACAAATATAGTAAGGACAAGTCATAACTCAGCAACCATGGTAGTTTCACATTAGGTCTTAGCAAACAACTTCAATTAATTAGTCAAATCCTTCAATTGATAAAACGTATCAAGATACACTTCCTTCAAGTAAATGTTTTTCAAAAATAGTTCTCTAAAAATGAATACCTTTCGAATCTAATCTTTTCAAATAAATATCCTTTGAATATAAGTCACCCCGTGACACCTCATCTCATAATCATACAATACGGTTCTCAATACCTGAACCTTAACACTTGGCATCCTGTGCCCTCATCACATCTCATAATTATACTGACAACTCACATGCCCAAAAGAGTCATTCTCACATGGAAAGCAAATAAATAAGAGTGTGCGTCTATTCTCAACAATATCAAGGAGCCTCCTATCCGATAAGGGTGTTTAGCCATGTGTATGCTTGTGCAAGTGCCCTAACGTTGTTCATACAAACACATATAATGTTTACATAGGGATAGGATCATGAAAACAACAACTCAAAACATAGTGATATTGTCCCAAGATATTGTCCTGTAGTCCCAAACGTAAATGTATAGAGGATCTCCCGGGATACCGTCCCGTAGTCCAAATCATACATGCGTAAGGGGATCTCCCTGAATACCGTTCCGTAGTCCCAAATTAAATATCCAGTACAGTGGGATCTTTCGGGATACCGTCTCGTTGTCCCAAACATATATGTGTAGTGGGATTTCTAATACCATTCTGTAGTCCCAAAGTAAACATGCAGGGGGATCTCCCGAAATACCGTTGTGTAGTCCCAAATTAAACATACAACGCAACCAACAGAGATAACAATTACAACATGGCAAAAAACTCGTACATCACCACAATACGTACAATACTAACAATGACAACAATACAAGGTACAGAAAGTAATTTAACTCAAGAACTGTAAATCACAAAGAAATGGTAGAACCAGTTCATAAGGAATAATCACAGAACAGAATACTAGGCATGAAGGGACCAGTCCAACAAAGGGAAAACTAACATGTAGCAACGATCCCACAATATACGAGTCAATAACAAGGAAGTCAACACGAGTCAAGTAGTCCCAAATAAGGGTAAGTCAACTAAGATATAGGTTATCTAAAATCCTTTTTAAGGTTGGACAATTATGAGGATATCCAACAATTCAATTAAGGAAGGATGATCTTAGCTTCACTTAAGACTAAACAATTTCAGGAAGGATAATAATAAATCTCAATAACACAGGCAGTTAAGATAGCATCATGATAGGAGATGCAGAATTCTTCAGTTTAATCAAATAGGATTTCAATTAGGCAATAAGTGTGACCCATGAAGCAAATAATTCCAATTAAGCATGTAGAGGGGAAACTAGTAAATAGGAAACTCAGTCATGTCAAGAACACATTCATACACAGTGAATATAAAGACCTAAGAACCCTAAAAGGCCAATTTTCCACAAATAAGTTCGAGCACGCACTCGTCACCTCGCGTGCACAGACTAAAATCAACATAGAAGACTCAAATCCTAAGGGAAAATCCCCCCACATAAGGTTAAGCAATATACTTACCTCAAGGACGACATACTGATACTCAAAAATGCATTTCTCGGGTGAAAAGACCTCCGGACAACTCAAATCCAACCAAATTAACTTCATAGCAGAAATAAAAAATATAAGAAACTATTTCGGATCATAAAGTCTCAATCTTTAACAAAATCCAAAAATTGGTCCAAAAGTCGACCCACGGGCCTGCACCTCGGAACCCGACAAATTTTACAAAAATCCAAATACCCATTCCAATATGAGTTCAACCATACAAAATTATCAGATTCCGATACCATTTGGTTCCCCAACCCAAAGCACAATTCAAATGATAAAAACAAGAATAAAATCATGGAATACATTAGATACTAGGTGAAGAACTCTTACCCAATCGTTTTGTTTGAAAACCCCCGACAGAAGCTTCAAAAATGCATTTCTCGGGTGAAAAGACCTCCGGATAGCTCAAATCCAACAAAATTAACTTCATAGAACAAATAAAACACATAAGAAATTATTACGGATCATAAAGTATAAATCTTTAATAAAATCTAAAAATCAATCCAAAAGTCGACACCTGGGGCCGCACCTCAGAACCTAACAAATTTTACAAAAATATGAATACCCATTCCAATATGAGTTCAACCATACAAAAATTATCAAATTCCGATACCATTTGGTTCCCCAACCCAAAACACAATTCAAATGATAAAAATAAGGATAAAATCATGGAATACATTAAATACTAGGTGAATAACTCTTACCCAATCGTTTTGTTTGAAAAACCCCGACAGAAGCTTCCAAAATCGAAGTCCAAAGCTCAAAATGTGAAGAAAATTTCCAAACCCTCGATATAAAGGATTCTGCCCAGCACTTCCGCATCTGCGAATACTCAAGCGCATTTCTGCTCTCGCAATTGCGAGTAGATGTTCGCATTTGTGAACTTCACTTACAAGCCTAGGTCCACATCTGCGGACAATTAGCCACATTATCGGCACCGCAGAAGCGATAACAGGAGCGCAAAGTGGGGGCTCTTTCGCAGATGCGTTGCATCAACCACAGAAGCGGTTATGCACCTGCGTTCTGGCACTCGTAGAAGTGAGCTAGCTTCCAGGCCTGAAAGATCGTAGATGCGATCAGGATCACATAGAAGCGGAGCCGCACCTACGCTCCAAGGTCGCAGGTGCGAAAACACTAGAAATCCGACATGCTCAAAACTATACAAAATATCCGAAACACACCCGAGGCCCCATATAAACACACAAACAAGTTTTATAAGGTAAAACAGACTCGCTCGAGGTCTCAAATCACATAAAACAACGCCAGAAATACAAATTTGGCCATCAATTAAACTATGAACTTCCAAATCTTCCAACTTTGAAAACTCGTGCCGAAACCAATCAAATTAACCCGGAATGACGCTAAATTTTGCAGACAAGTCCCAAATGACAATTCCAACTCTTGGAATTGCATTTCGATCCCGATAGCACAAAAGTAAACTATGGGTCAAACTTCTCCATTTTCCAAACTTTAACATTTCCAACTTTTACCGAATTACCTTAATTTACTCTATGGACTTCCAAATACAAATTCATACGCACGCCTAAGTCCAAAATCACCATACAAATATATTGGTATCATCCAAAACTCATTCCGTAATACTCAAAAGACAAATTCCGGTCAAATTCTTGTCGCTTAAACTTCCAAAATCTAGGTTCCTTCTTCCAATTCAACTATGAGTCATCCGTAACTAAATTCAACCATGCACGCAAGTCTATACACATATTATAAAGTTGTTTAAGACCTTATACCGCCGAACGGAGCTTGATTTTCAAAACAACAGGCCGTGGGTATTTCTCCACTTTTAGAATTATCAAACCCTGAATGCGGATTTTCCAAAGTGGTATTTACTGGTGGAGGAGTTTTCACAACGTTGGATAATCCCCAAAAATCCCGCAGTGCTTCATTCATGTGTTATGGAATCAACTGCTTCAAAGTATCTTGCTCATTAGCTTGTTCACCTTCTTGTTGCCTAACATTGTGAGTAGCAGACCCTTCATGTGAACTTTCTCGTGAATACTGCGGAGTAGACATGTTTTGTTGATAAAAATTAAAATTTGGAAAGTGAACAGATTATCAAATTCCTGACAAGGAACCAATTTCTTTAACCCAAAGATAGTTTTTATGGTCAAAGTTATCATTAAAAAAAATCGGGTTACTGATAACAAAAATTACTTCACTTTTTTGGTAATATAGAAATAAAGTAAATAATTAAATTAATAATTAATAAGTAAATGAAAGAAAGCTTATTATTGGTTGCTAATCTTCCCCAGAATTGCGGATTGGAATCTTCAATCAAATGAAATAAAAGACTAATTGCATATATTTAGAGATATTCAGATAATCGTACAAAATGAGGTATAAGTCCTTATATAAGGACACATAATTGTAACAGTTTCCCTACTTAATTCTGAATCGTTAATGGCATTCGTTACCTTGATTGCCCGTTACTAAATTTACTTGTAACGATTATTGTAATAGTAGAGGATCACACGTATTCAAAGCTAATGTTGATTTCTCTTCCATATTTACAACCGATTCATGAATATTTCCCTTTTACGCTCTTCATGAATCTCGTTCCTATTTTCTTTTTTCAGCTATCAGATCCAGTAACTTCTCTGATAAAACATCGTGGGTATTTTATCCGTGACTTTATTTCTTACTTTATTGACACGATTATAAGTGCCACCTGTCACCTTACCGTTGGTCCATGTGTCAAGCCTTTGTTCCACCAATATAGTAGAGCATGCGCAATCTTACCCCTACCTTTAAGAAGGCAGATAGGCTATTTGCGGTAGATCCTCGACTCAGAAAGAAAAAAGAGAGGGGCAATAAAAAGCAAACTAATCTAGCAACTAAAGCGAAAGTACAAAATTAACACTAAGTAATGCAATCAAAAAATCGAAAAAGGCAACAACAAGTAGTAACAGAAGTCTAGGGATACGAAAATACACGAAAGACACTAAGTGGTGTATCAAAGCTACTGTTACAAATAAGGACAACACTCGGCTACCTAACCCTTCACATTTATTCTTAACCTCCACACCTTCCTATTCATTGTCATGTTCTCAATAATATGGAGCAACGTCATATCTTGTCTAATCACCTCTGCCCAATACTTTTTCGGTCCGCCCTATCCTTCGTTGGCCCTCCAATGTCAGCCTCTCACACTTCCTCAAAGAAGAATCAGTTCATATCCTTTTCACATGACCGAGCCATCTAACTCTCGCCTCACACATTTTGTCCTCCACCGAGGTCACGTCCACCTTGTCCCGGATAACTTCATTCACTACTAAAAAAATAGGATTTAGCGACGGACAAAATCTGTAGCTAAACAGAACAATCCATCGCTAATCTCATTTAGCGACGGATTAGCGACAGATTATCAAAAGATTCTGCTAGCAACGAGCATTTTAGCGGCAGATTAGCGACGATGTTCGTAGCTATTTACAGTTTTTTTTGTAGTGATTTCTAATTATATCTAGCCTGTTATGTCCCCTATATCCATCTCAACATCCTCATTTCAGCCACCTTCATCTTCTAGACATGGGACTTTTTGGCTGGACAACACTCCTACCTATACAATATAGTCGATCTGAATATTGCTCTATAGAACTTGCCTTTAATTTTGAGTGGCATATTCTTATCACACAGCACACTGGAAGTGAGCCTCCATTTCATCCATCCCGCTCCAATACGGTATATGATATCCTCGTCGATCTCTCCATTCTCTTGTTAAACAAACCCAAGTTACTTGAAACTTCCTCTCATAGGGATAACTTGTGAATTATGCCTCACGTCTTCGTCCACTTCTTTAGTTGCGCCACTGAACTTGCACTACAAGTATTCTATTTTGGTTCTTCTCAACTTGAAACCTTTAGACTCCAAGGTTTCCTTCCAAACCTCTAACCTCTCGTTAACACTACGTCGCATCTCGTCAATTAGTACAATATCATCTGCAAATAACATGCACCATGGCACCTTCCCTTGAATGTGACGTGTCAGCGCATCAATTGCTAGGGGCAAATAGAAATTGGCTAAGGGCTGATGCAACCCCATCACAACCGAAAAGTGTTCTGAGTCCCTTCTCACTGTCCTCACCCAAGTCTTAGCTCCATCGACATGTCTTTAATAGTCTTAATGTATGCAACATGAATGCCTCTAGCCTTGAAATGACTTTATAACACCTACATCGATACTTTGTCGTAATCCTTCTCTAAGTCGATGAACACCATTTGTAAATCCCTCTTCCTCTCCCTTTATTGCTCTATCAACCTCCTAGCAAGGTGAATAGCTTCTGTAATCTAACGCTCTGACATAAATCCAAATTGGTTCTCAGAAATTGACACAATCCTCCTTACCCTCAGCTCCACCACCCTTTCCCATATCTTTATAGTATGGCTCAATAGCTTGGTACCCCGATAATTATCACAATTTTGGATATTATCCTTGTTCTTATACAACAGGATCATCGTACTCCATCTCCATTCCTCGGGCATCTTCTTCATCCTAAAAATGGCATTGAATATCTTAGTTAACTATTCCAAGCCCGCCCTACCCCACACTCTTATAAAATTCCACCAGAATTTAGTCGGTCCCGATCGCTCTCCCCCTGCTCATCTTATGCATAGCCCCATCTACTTCCTCAACTTTTATACGCCTATAATACCAAAAGTCCCGACGACTCTTAGAGTGTTATAAGTCACCCAATACAATGTTCTTATCCCTCTCTTCGTTTAAGAGTTTATGAAGGTAAGTCTACCATCTTCGTCGAATAAGTGCCTCGTCCAACAATACTCTACCTTCCGCGTCCTTGACGCACTTCAGTTGGTCCAAGTCATGGGCCTTCCTTTCTCATACCTTGGCTAGCGTGTACAAATTCTTATTCCCTCCCTTGCCTCCAAGTTCTTCATACAAGCGTTCAAATGCGACAGTCTTAGCTGCTGTAACTGCTAATGTCGCTTCCGTCTTAGCCATCTTATACCGCTTCCTGTTCACCCGCTTCTCCTCCTCGTCCACGCTCTCTAAAAGTTCCAAATAAACTATTTTCTTGGCTTCTACTTTACCTTGGACCTCAGTGCTCTACCACTAGTCCCCTTTATGGCCAGTAGGGCCCTTTGAGACTCCCAATACCTTCCTAGCAGCCTCCCTAATGCAATTCACTGTCGCGGTCCGCATACCACTTGTGTTCCCACTGCTCCTCCATGCCCCATAGCCATCAACTTATCCCCCAACTCTTAGACTCTGACTTTAGTCAAAGCTCCCCACTTGATTCTAAGGGAACCATACACAACCCTCTTTCTTCGCTTATTCATAATCTCCAAATTCATGACCAGGAGCCTATGCTAGTCATGAGGTTCTCACTCAAGATAACCTTGCAATCCGCGCATAGACTTTTTGATAATATGAATTGAAGGAAAAATATAAGAAACTTTTATTGCTCTCCCTTCGTTCTATATTCTCAGCGACTGTACTCAATTTGGTATTGCTTTTAATAATTGATGTTATATAAGTTCCTACGTTTAGAACATTTTACCTTTTTTAACTCTACTTTCGTCACAAAAATTGACCAAAATGAATTAATGAACTAAATCAAGAGACAAACGAATTTATTAATTTAAATTGGAAGTACTAATTTTTCTTTTGTTAACTTTGGTTGACAAATTGTTTTCCTCTTATGCACACTTGTTTTCTCGAAAGAGTTGGCAAACACAAAGAGTAAAAGAAAAGTAGCACAAATCAAAAGGCTGGGAAAAAGGTAAATGAAAGTTAACCAACTTCATTTGAGGAACAAGTGTGGCAATGGTAAAAGATGATTGGCCTCAGAATATTACACCAAATGATATTAGTTTATCATAATTAAAGAAAAAAAAAATATATTTATTGAGTACTAATTTAGTGATGACATTTTGTGCAAAGACAATATCATATATTTTTGTCACGTAAAGTGAATAAATATTTGCGGGTGTATAATTTCTCCAAGTAACGAATGCAACGTCAAATATTATCCTCAACTTGAATTGTATACTAATTGGTTTTTTAAGACAATAATTATTTACAGCAAGCTCATATTAATAATGATAGGTTTACTTCTAACAAGAAACAGAAAGCAAATGAGAAAAGAAAAGAGAAACAACTTCACCAACCAAAGGACAGGAAAGTAGGCAAATATCAATTTCCACAGCCTCCGACAACTACTACACTTACCAACCCCTCCTTTCTCACTATATATAAAAATGCAATGGAATCATCAATTCAAAACCCAACATTGAAATTGGATATACATTCCACCAAATGGCTGCTGTTACGACTACTACCGCATCTTCCTCAAGAATTGGTTCAAGACCCACCGTTCCTCCTGGACTTCATTCTGATTCATTCAACCCCACTTCTATCTCTTTCTCTTCTAACATTCACGGTCTCTCTCTCAAGTAATTCTTTCTCTTTACCCTTTTTGTTTCTTGATTTTTAATTGCTATTACCTCAAAGAATCTTTAATTGCATGCTTTTGGACTTAAAAATGATTGGAATGGTGGAAGTTTCGATTTTTATGCAGTAGAGGTTCCTTTTTGTAGGGTTAGGAGTCTATTCCAATTTTTGTGATGTCTTAGGTCTCTGATTTTCCACTTGTGCTAGAAATGAGGATGTCATATCTTTATTTGAGAATGCTGGGAATGTGGAAGTTGTAAGTCTCTTATTGATGTGGCCATGTCCCTTAATGGTTGAGCCTTATGTTTTAAGCTGATGATCCATAATGTGAAAGTAACTGAGTAAAATTATCTGATGATTGATTTAGTATGTGTACTCACGGATTTTAAAACTACTTTGGGTTAAAGTAGTTGTAGTTTCTTTCATCAAATATTTTAATCAGAAGAAAGCCTAAGGTTGCAAGTCGATAACACACCCTATCTTCCCCTGCCACCTCTCTCTTTCAATTCCTTGGCTTTGCTTTAACTCATTTGGGAAGCATCTAGTATCAAAATAATCTTTTTAGTCTCTTTTGAAGCAAAAGAGATGTAATTTTCTTTATTATGTGCAAACTATCTTATAGATTGATTATCTTCTCAGTATTACTTAGTGTGTATCTTTTTATTAGTCAATCGAATAATGATATGCTTATGGATTACATACTTTTATTTTGCATAACTTATATGTCTATGAAATTTTGTTGTAACCTTCCATTTCTAAATTCTAATTGAATAATCAGATTGTGTTTTATCTAGATGTTTAGTTTTTTCAAGTTTGAAGTTCAAGGTTTATAGTAACTTAAGGTTATAAAGTTTACTCAAATTAAAGGAGAAATTAGCTTAAACTAAATTAGATGAGTGGTCTAATGTTAGACAAAATTTGACAGAGGGAGAGTGTCATTACCTATGATAAGCATTCAGTAGGAAATACTCAACGCCTCCGCCTAGATGTTTTTGCTGAATTAGAGAATTTGTTTATATGTACTTCTTGGACAGATCTTCAGTGTCAAAGAAACAGCTATACTCGCGTAGAACAGATGCAGTTGTCATAACACAGAGCATGGACAGAGTTGAGGTTGATATCTCGCTCAGCCCTAGGGTAAATTCAGTAAAACCCTCAAAAACGGTTGCTATTACTGATCAGGCAACTGCTCTTGCGCAAGCTGGTGTACCTGTTATCCGATTAGCAGCTGGTGAACCTGATTTTGACACTCCAACTTCTATAGCAGAGGTAGTATCATGGAACCTGATCTGCACCTATTCTGAGGAAATCAAATGTTATATTTTTTCTGTACTACTATATTTGTTTTACTTTTTCAGGCTGGGATAAATGCAATTCGTGAAGGTCATACCAGGTATACACCAAATGCAGGTACTATGGAACTTCGGTCAGCTATTTGTCATAAGCTAAAAGGTACTAGTTTCTCTAATTGATGTTTTTTACAGAGATTTTTTTTCTATTTGCTGTTCTGATCTAATTTCTTGATTTAGAGGAGAATGGGCTATCATACACGCCTGATCAGATTTTGGTAAGCAATGGGGCAAAACAAAGTATTGTTCAGGCAGTGCTTGCAGTTTGTTCCCCAGGGGACGAGGTATTTCTACATATCCAAGGACTATTAACTTTCAAAATAATTTCTTATTTCCAGGTTGAATTGTTGTAATGGTTCTTCCCACATCTCCCTTATGGTGGTGAAAAATATAAAAATTGATAACTGTTTGATTGTTTTAAGCAACTCCACTTCTTCTTTCGACTGCTGTGTTCATTGTCTGGATAAAATTTTTTAAACTGAGAGTTATTTTGTTCTCTTCATAATTGGAACTGCCAGCATATTTCACCTTTTCTCTATTGTTAATCTCTTGGTAGAAAAATACTTTCTTGTTTAGTTGTGAAGGGAAATATAATCTGGGTACTGTTACTTCTATCAATTCCCTCCCCCC